>JAKTWI010000230.1:0-63731 GCA_030561065.1 Sporopachydermia cereana | reverse complement strand
AGACCTGGCTACTTATTGTTTGTGGGGTGGATAGAAATTACTCGCCGGGTTCTGACAGAGTGAATTGAGGTGGAAACTGAGACGTCCAGGTGAGATCATCTAAAGAGGTGAATGAATCTGAAAGGGATTTTGCTCCGCCCAATGAGTTCTTGGAAATGGCACAATGATGAGAAAAGCGCCTCCACAATTCTGTCTCTGGGTCAGTAAGAGACAAGTCCGTTGCAGGTCCTGTACCCCCTTAGGTTTCATCCGACGCAACACTGCTTCTGCATTAGTGAAAGTTGAATCCCTATTCCCCGATCACCGATCACTGCATGCGAGATCAAAGCTGTTGGCAAAGACGATCCAGTCTACCAGTCATCCAATCAGAATTGCAGTTATTCCATTCACAGGGAAGACGCGTTTGGATACAAAATACGTGCTGGATGCTATTGTGAATGACCCTCTAGGCTCTGATTCGCAAATATGGTTTCGCCAGTATGAAAAGCGCATTCTCAGCAAAGACACGCTGACGAAATACTCTCCCAAATTCATCCTCATTGAGTATCACAACTCTCTGGCTGTTTATCCCATCCCCAGTCCATTTCTGGACCCAGCATTTAGGGATCATGACTCTCTGGCAGCCGAGGTAGCTGAATTGAAGGAAAAACATGCCCAAAAACCAAAAGATGAAGAGAGTTTTTCCGCGAACCCTGAAAATACCCAGCGCAAGATTGAGTTTCTGGAAGTACACTCTGATAAGTACTCCAAAGAGCATATCGACACCTGCCATTTGCATATATATGTGACGAACGATTACGAGAACATCACGGCACTGAATTCTCCAATAATCACCTCCTCTTGGCCCAATTTCTTGGTTGTTGATCGCAAGGGGTCTGTGAGCTCTGAATCACGGGATGAGAAGATCATTGTGGTAGATACAGAGGCACAGATCAAAGCCAATGATGTGTTTGCTCAGTCAGCGAAAAACGTGAATGAATACTTGGAACTGTCAAGAAAATCAAACATCGGGTTTCTCAAACGGGTCATTGAGAAAAATACTCTGGGAAAGTCCCCACTTCTGGCACTCCAAGCGTCTATAGTGGAGACAATGAAGGAGCTCCTCGAATCGGGAGAAGAGAATGATAAGCGAGTGGCAGCAGAAACAGACGAAATAGACGAACTGCAGAAAATATGGACACACGATGCTCATACAGAGCTTCAGACGACTTTAACTAAGGACCTGAACAACTGGCTCCAGCTAAAATCCATTCCATGGTATTCCCTATACTGGAAGTATGATGATGTGGAGTCTGTCTTAGGAGACATGATCTATGAGAGATTTATGGTGAAGTCACTTTCCAGATTTGATTATGTTATGGGGAAGATCTCCAACTTCCATGTTTTGAATGCCGACACTGCTGCGTCTCCCATAACCTCCTACTCCTCACCGCTCATGCGGGTGCGCAATGACATCATCCTCAATGACATTCCTGAGCTTCAGAACAAAGCCTCGCGGCTGGTCACTACTGTTCTGACTACGACTCAGCTGCCATCGGTGGGTCTTGCCGGGGCGGGCTATTGGCTGTACGACTTCAGTCTTTATTCTATGGGGTCAGTTGCGCTTTTGGGCATAGTACTGGGGTTGAAGTCTTTGCAAAGTGGGTGGAGTAAACTGCTGAACGCCCCCGATGGGTTTGTCAGTAGAGTAATCGAGAAGACGCGTTTGGGTATAGTGGAGTCTCAGAAGGAGCTGACTAAAACCTGGGATGCGCAGAGGGCGAAGGAAAATGAGATCAAGTCCGAGCGACAGAAGGTTCTGGAGGAGCTGGAGGAGTCTGTTAGAGATAGAGACGACTAGAAGCATATAACATCATTACATTTAGATATCTGAGAGCTTCCGAAAGGAATAGATTATGCATGGAGGGTTACACATATTGCAAGGCTCATCAGGGGATAAACAAGACATTTCTTTCCTTCGATATATTGTTAGGCAATCTATGTATATATCCATATATATATTCTTTCCCCCGATATACTGTTAGGCAATCTATGAAACATAGGTTCAGCGGTATGCACATCCGACACAGTATCATATCCGGTTCCCCCTCACTCGTTGTGGAATAATCCCCTACAGTTCTCTGAAGCCGCGATCTATCGACCAATAAGACCCCTTATAGCCCAAAGTTGTACTTTGAAATTCATTAGTGGATTGTATGTATATGTGTATGCACCCTTCTCCTGCTAATCCCATTCCTTTCCTTCATCCCCAATCCCATCCTTATCCTACATCCCACATCTCAGTCTATAACCAACTGCGGCTTCACTCTGAAGCAGAATTCGTCACTGTTTTTGGTAATGTACCTCACCCACGGCAAAGAGGGATATGTCAGCTGAGGTTCATACACTTTCAGAAACTTCACCTGGAGTCCCGACATGGTGAAGTAGGGAATCTCAAACTTCATGCTGATTGTTTCATAGTGTGAGTGGTGGTGTTTTACTATGTGTTTCCCGTCTTCGTTACCGCTGCCATTTTTTCCTGAAGACTCATTCAGTCCTTCCGAGTCCTCGAAATCAGTAACGCTAGTTAGGGAGATCTCCGCCTTCATAGTAGCAATCTTCCCTCCCCCCACAAAGGAGCTGATCTTCCAAACAATCGCATTCAGCTCCGGCGCATAGTACACCTGGCCCGTTTTCGTCTTGAATTTAGGATTGGTAGCGTCCAGCGGCACGGGGATGCGTATTTCCACATCGTGGGCCGTCAGCCGTTTGCGAAAATTGGATGCTATGCTGAATTGGTATGAAATGCGATTGATGTGAATAGCCGAAGTGGACGATCTTTGCCCGTGGTGTATGATGGACCCTTCAAAGGCAAACAGCGGCTTGGATTTGGGCGTGGCCCGATAGGACATCAGCTGGAACGACCCGTCGGGAGGCACAAAGGAGATTGTGCGGTCGGCAGCGAATTTGGGCAGCTCCACACATTGGTGGAATTTCGTATCTTCCAGATGCACCGAGCGCAGCTGCTGCTTTTTCCGTTCCTGTTCCGATTGGCTGGTCAGAACGTCTGAGGCTCTTGAGGCTACTTTCACTTCGTCATTCAGTCCCAGTTTGACCTCCGGCACACCGGAAAGGTAGCATTTGGCTTCGATTTTGCCGATGATGTCGTTCCGCAGAATCTTTCCGTCCGCATCTACCAGCAGGTTTATCGTCTCCACAACGTCCAAAAACAGCTCGTTCTTCTTATAGAATATGCCCTTGGGTCTCCAGCTGATGCTGTTGGTGGAGGTGCGGGCGATACTCAGAGCGTTCATTTCCTGGAACTCCTGAGTAATGTACTCTTTCAGCACGCTTGCCTCTGTGATCTGCGGCTTGCCAAAATCCATCATCTCGTCCAGCAGCTCGTATATAATGGCAAAATTGTCTCTGATGGACTCCTCTTCCACATTCTTCATATACACTTCCAGGACAGCAGTGAGATGTTCGAGATACGACATGATCTGCATCACGTCGGCATTCGTGCCAGTCAGAGCCAGAATGTAGATGTTGTTATGCTGTACATATAGGTAGGAAACGCCCTTGTATAGAAGAATCGGGGGACAGTTGTCGTGGTTTTCCAGAAGGACAGTAGCAAAGTCGTTCAGGGCAGTAACGGGGACGTCTCCTTTGTAGTTGCGCCACAGCAATGGCGCAGCATTGCGGTCCATAAACGCCACTATAGAGGCCATTTTCGCGGAGATTCAACTGCAGAGATAATACCCAGCTCACACAGTCATTTTGATGTAGCAGATTGGAAAGGAGTATGATGCGAAAACGTCACGTCGTATTGGAAGGAATCGCCTGCTTTCGCCTAGTGAGGTCGGGAGGATTCGGGACTCAGGCGGCCTGGATTGCTTCCTAGCAAGTACTGTTTGTGGACTCAAAAGGACTGATTTTTTGAATGAATTCAAGCAATTGAGTGGGATATTCGAAAGCGATCGGCTCCTTTCGGATCGCATAGTTATATCCTTTTGATTGTCCATAGAAATAAACAAAAGAGGTGGGAGGAGATGTGAGGTAAACTCTGGGAGGAGACGTGAGGGTCCTTCCTGGGAGGAGATGCGAGGGTTGAAATCGAGAGGGAGATGGGGCTAAGGGATTGAAATACGGGAAGAGTGAAGGATTCAGTGGCTTCAATATATGTATAAATCCTTGGTGAGTGTAATATGAGTACAATATTTTAGGTATAAGAGTTTTGGAGGAGTTGAGTTGCGTTTCTTTAGTCGTGTAGATACCCCCGGTGGTCTCATTTGCCGATTACCGCGGATTGGAACGGAGACGTAGTTCCTGTACTCTTGGAAACTCCCTTGATCAGATCAGTGGGCCTTTATGTTATTATAAAGTTATCACTTTTTTTCTCTCATGAAGCGTTCTGTCGCGTTTGGTCACTCTTTTTGAAAGTAGAATTGGCTGAAGATTTTATCACACATAACCCCAGCCTGGTAGTCGAGTTTCGACACATCTCCCACGTCGTGAGTGGTCCATTTGATAGTAACCTCATTATAAACCTGCTCAACGTCTGTCAGTCATCAGATCCTCAACTGCAACTACAAGGCACTCCCTTAACGTTTGGTCTTGTAACTCACATTGAATAGCTCAGGGTGATGGGCCTTCTTGTGGGAGTACATGGCGACCTGCGTCAGAAACCCCCAGGCAGCCAGAAAAGAGGGGAATCTATAGTGTTTGGTAAATCTCTTATCTTCATATATCCATCCTTGGGTCAGCAGGCGCTGTCGAAGTATATCCCCGTCCGGGAGAGCGGAGAGTGTGCTAACGGTAGAACTCCATCGTACTCTCTGGAGGCCACGAATTGCCTTCGTCATGCTGTACAAACCCCCAATCACCAGGCCAAAAGAAGATCATACCCAGCTTCAGTATAATGTCTTCAATTTCAAATGCCCCTCACTTCATCAGATAGGAAGAAAAACAATGATATAATGTCCATCAAACACATTACCGCCTCTTTCTTCTGACTGTTGGGCCTGGCCATTGAGTTTCGAGGTGATTTTCATATCACCTAATCACTCATCAGCTATCAATACTGATGATGTGATCTTTTTACCCCGTAAGTTTCAACGGGATGTGAACTTTATTCCTCACTACTAGCTCGCCAAACTCTAACCGAGATGGATGGAGTTACATATTTTCGTAGCATGGCATCTGATAAAAGGTGCAAAACGAAGGGATTGAGATGAACTTGTCATACACTTAATGTTTGCAAAGCTCATTGTTAGCAGGAAACGTTTTCCGGTAACTCATCTCTTTATTTCATTATGTGTGAGCCTCGCAGAATGTACATCCCATAGTGAGTGTGAAGCCGACTTCTACATGAAAGAAAGTTGAAAAATAGGGGCTTCTTCCCGGCTTTTCGAGGCTCCAAACGGCTTCTAACGGCTCCCTACGAAGCAACCTGTTATTCCATGTTCTAAACAGCTGACAAGGGGCATCTTGTGTCAACTAAGCTGAAAGCCGGATCATTTCCTGCAGGTGATGCTTCCGGGAATCAATTGAGGTATGAGGCGTGAGTTGCCGCAGGAGAAATCTCAAGGTGGGCCATAATTTCGGCCAAAAATGAATTACTGAGAGCAACAAAAGACCAGGCTGGGATCGATGAGCGGACGCTAAATACTCCACTCAAACACGGTCATGCTTGGATCAGTGAACTGTCTCTATCTCACTATCCTTGAACTCAATGTGCTGGTTTCTCGCTGTAGCTCATCTGATCCTTCGGCATACAAACCAGAAATCATCAAACCCTCCCAGATTATCCTTCCACATTACAGGTAACCTCTTGATCTAGTGATTCCAAAGCCAGTGTTTGCTCTTCCCTCATCTCCAGCATATCAGACAATCCAAAATCTATAGATTCTGCCTTCATTACATTATGTAGATGAACGCCCACTCGAGCTCCCATTGTCCGTTCTCGAAGCTGGGACACTAGTTAGTATTAAGATTCAGATTTCCCCTTTCTGGAAATAGAGTTCCAACTCTATCCTGCCAGCAGCCCCATCCTCATCCCTGGAAAGCGAGAATCTCGACTTTTTTACCAGCCTGTAAAATGTCATATTCAATACTGATTATAGGAAAAGCAGGATTTTGGAGGATCTCACTGTTCCACACTCTCACACTGCTCGGTGAGTTTGAAGCGAAGGTGGAAACTCTGTCAGCCCCGGAGTAATGTGAGTTAAGTGCTTGGCTTAAAGGGTGGGCTGTTTGCTGTAAGTACCCCTATTCTGAAAAGGATTCCTACTCTGAGAAGGGATCGGGTCAGGTTTAACGGCAGGAGGATTTTCTTGGGGGCTCTGAGTTAGGGACTGTTGAGTAGTGATTTGGTCCCAGTTTTCCTTAGATAGGAGTAATTCTGAGAGGTTTGTACTGTTTTGCAGTTCACGGTTCTGAGATTGCTAAAGCTCAGTTAGGCCAGACTTCTGCTTTGAGTTATCAAGTTTATATTAACTCTACTGATTTCCTACTAAGACCATCAGCTGCAATCCATTCCTGTCGGGCACATCTTAATCCATTTCCCCTTTCCTCCCAAATCCATAGCCTGCTGAGTCCCTCCTTCCGGTACGTATTTTCACATCTGTCAATCGCCAAACGCGGTCCTGTCTGCTTCCCGAAAAGTGGAGAAACTCCCCGAAACTCTACCCCCAGAGTTTGGAAGCTTTCCCATCAAGCTTTTTGCAGAAGCCAAGGACACATTGCCCAGAGCAAATGAGCTACCCTTTTGAGATCAGTTTTGTTTGGTTTGGTTGACAAGGAGAAGAGGAGGAACGAGGAGGAAAAGGAGACAGGAGAGTTGGCGATTATTCTCAATTGCTACAATTGACGGCTGCTAACTGGGGTTTGCAAGGACAGTTTGAAAGTCTCGGTCTTTTCTTTGTTTGTTTGAATTTGTTTGCTTTTCGAGGCTGATTGATTCTGATGAAAAAGTCGGTAGAAAGGGGTTCAAGGCTATAGGAGCTTACTTGCCTCCTCTTTCGTCTCAGTTTGCTTATGTCTCACTTGGAGTTCTCCATTGCATGCTGAGCACGAACTGACAGTTCAGTAAATTCAGGGCATGGGGATTGTTGGAGTTGATTTATTTGGAGGTGAGAGTAGTTGGCCGAGATTTTTTGCAGCAGCGAGAAAGGGTGGAGCGTTTGGAAAGGGACAGTGAGAGGGCCTGCTAATAGTAGTTCGAAACCCTGGATTGAATGTAAGTATTTGAGATGTTTGCAGGGAAGGTATGGAGGACGAGAAGATTGGAGAGGTGAGAGAGTGAAGATGTTAGGAATCTTTTTCAGATGCTCGGGATATTTTTCATTTTCCTTTCGTCAACTCAGTCGACATTTGCTGATTATCTGTTCTTACTTATTATCCTCAGTTATTCTCCTCAGTCTCTCTTACTGTTTTCTCCTTGTCTCATTCTTTATTGCATATCTTCTGTTCTCCCTCTTCTGTTCTCCACCCATCTTCTTTACTATTCCGCTACGTCTTGTTTCATCACTCTATTTGGAGGCCCATCATGTTTTGACTCATTTGCTGTTTGGATCTGCTTTATGTTGACTCAAAGCACTCTTGTTACATTTGGATTATTTCATGATTTTGTACAGTTTTTGCTCGGAATAACACTGACTTCCCAAGCCTGGCAGCTGCTTGCTGTATTATCACAAGGCATACTTGAGATGCTGTCTCTTTTGATCTATCAGGATCATTTATGGTTCTTTTTTTCTTACTCTTTCCTCCTCTCCTTCTCTACAATACCTCTTTGAGAAGCTCTCACCATCCTCAGCCTCAGCCTTCATACCAAACTAAGTCAAATGTCTCACGTTGACACTAACCTTTCCACCAGCTCCTCAAACGGTATCTTTGACATCTACAATCTCTAGCATTGTTTAAGGGGGTGTTCAATATTCAGCGTCTCACCCTCAATTTAAGCTGATCGATGGTTAACAAAAACTGCAATCGGGAGAAGAAGTTCTATTTTTCACTGTGGGGATTCGTTCAAACTGACTGGACATTAAACTACTGCCCAGAGAAATGAGCCGGAAAAGGTACTCCGGGCCCGGAAGAGGAACCCCCACTCCAATTGGGGTGAAGGAAGGTAAGTGATATGATATTTGATCTTATTTATGAGATGTTGATACATCTCAGATATGAGACTGATTAGGTAGCACAGCATCTTCTATCACGCCAATTCAGACCCTCAGGTTGTTACTCTTGACAGTTACTGATGAAAGTAATGTCTCCATCAACTCTGAAAGATGGATGTGTCACCTCAACTCATGCTATTCTCTCTCTCTCTCATCAACAACTCACCTTCTGAGAAGTCATCCCCACTAACATTATCTATACCTAAAAGACTTCCCTCCTCCTGCCACACCCTCAACAGCACCTCTTCCCCAGCCCGGGTTGACCCTCCACAGCAATTCACAGTCCCCAGAAATTCTCCCCCCTGTTATTCCCGTACCTTCTCCAACCCTTGCAGGACCTTATGCCCCTCCGGTGTTCCCCCACCCTTACTATTCTCCTTCCCCCGGGGCTCAGTTTATGGCCCCAATGGCTCCCCATCTCCTGTCAGCACAGTCCTTCCACGAGAATATGAACTACAACGTGGTTTATGTGAAGAACATTCCTCCAGCAGCCTCTAAGGAGGAAGTGCTAGAACTTTTCCATCAGTACGGGACAATTGTCTCTATATTCATGCCTTTTCAGGAATATGATGAGGAGGATTTAAGACAGCTAAAAGAGGGAGAGAATGTAGATACGGGTGAAAACCTTCAAAACCCTGAAAAGCAACCGGACGACTCTCAAGCTACTACAACCCCCACAGCACTTGAAGGTTTGGGAGAGCTGGAAATGGGGAATGATGGAAACACGGGAAACAGGAAATCAGGCAATGATCGAAACACGGGAAACCTGAAATCAGACAATGATGAAAACACACCTGCTCACGTCTCAAAAGGATATGCCTTCATTACATTCAAAGACCATAAAGAGGCCCAGGCAGCTATAAACGCGCTCAACCAAACGGATCTGCATGGAACGCTGCTGTATGTGGGATGGGCACGGAATCGCTATTTGCCGAAATTCAAGCTGGACCAGTACGGGTTTCCCACTGAGCCGGAGGTGATCAAATATCAGGAGTCCAATCTGTACATTCGGAATCTGGCCCCCGAAGTGGACGATGAGAAGCTCCGTGCCGCTTTTTCAAAATACGGCAAAATAATCTCGGCTAAAGTCATGACGGATGCTGAGACTGGACAGTCCCGGCAGTTTGGTTTTGTCTGTTTTGAGACCAACGAAGAAACTGAAAACGCTCTGTTTAAAACCAACGACACTATGTTTTATGGGCGGCGTATCCACGTCTCATTTGCCCATAGAAAGACCCGAAGAGGCAGAAACAGCAAGGCTTCTTCCGGCTCACTATCGCAGAATACCACAACTCCTGACTTGGCTTCGGGTAACCCACTGGGAGGCTTTCCGCCAGTCGTGCCCTCTACAAACAACACCTCAAGCTACTCTCCTTACTCACTAATTCCTTGTTACTTTCCTTATGGGCCTGCTTATTATCCATCAGCAGGTTATCTTGAGACTGAAAAAAGTCCTTCACCGCCCGCTGAGAGTAGGTGAATTCAATTCGACCAATGGTAATCAACGAATGACATGTTAATATATGTGGAACATACACTGGTTTTCACTTGCATAAGCTTTATGGTAGTTTTACTGAAAAGGGCAATCATCTAAGGTACACTTCCAAATTCGCATTCCCTATTCGGAGTTAAGGTTTAAGATGAGTGCTGATAGCTACGGTTGAAATGGAGATCGGGGAGGGGAGTAGGAGGTGATATTGGAAATACATGAGATTGATCTTTTAGACGATATACAATAGAAAGCATGGTCTGTTACTACGGAAGAGTTTTTGTTATCAAAGCACTCATAAGCAGCACATTGTAACTGTCTATCAGTCTCGTACCCTGCGAGAGAAAGTTTATGCACTGACATGCATGCAGAAAAGAGCTGAGTATAATGCAGATCTCAACCTTTTCGCCCTCTAAGGTGAATTGATTACTATCTCTAATGCTTGGGTGATTATTTCTCTTATGAAGAAAGATCTCATGGCTTTAAAAGTCTATGAATGAGTATTTGAAAGTTCACTCAACTGGCAGATGCAAAATCTTGAAATTTTATAACAAGTGTCTGTTTGGACTTTCCAGCCATTTGCATATGTTGGGGAAAATCTTTATTTTAGCAGGCTCAAAACAAAATCAGCAGAATAACTATTTGTTTCAGTTGACCTTTAACAGAGAAAACTTTTGAGATAAGTAGTGTAATTCGGTAATAAGTACGCTTGCGGGGGACCTTGTGGAGGAATCATTGAGTCATACAGCACTGGCAAATTCATAGAGACCCGATATGGCTCCTAGATCATCTAGAACGATACAGCCCATCCTCAAACTACCCAAAATTCAATCCGGCGGAAAGTACACTTCTTATGCAAAAACTGAATTATTCATTAAATTTATGCTAAGACTGTGAGAGCCTTCAGTTGATATACCAGGGCCTTTTGTAGCTGATAGTTAGCCAATGATTCCAACTACCAAATGGCTGGGAGCCGATCTGGGCCCTCAGTTCAACCACAAGCAGCTAACAATTAGACGGTGGGTGAAGCTGCTACACTCAGCAGCTGCTGTAAGTTTACTGATTGCTAGTGACCAGGTTAAACCTCGGCTGTTTCCTGTCCTTTGTTTCCAGCAGGAAATCCTTCTCGTTAGACTAATCGCCCGCCTTGCTAGACATCTCAATCGGCGAAATCTCTACATCCGACAGTGGTTGTGAAGAAGTGGACTGGCAAACTTTGTCAGATTACTGTTATGGAGAAATACTTGCTTCTACTTTACAGCTTTCTGTTTCCCTGCTCTCTTGAAACTCTGTTGAGATTTTATCTGTATGATGTGTGGCCTACTGCTTGAAACTGAACTATAAGCTTAGAAACGAGCACTGTAAAATAGATTCAGATCAGATGACGAGAACCTCAAAGGTTACCAAAGATAATTTGAAAATCGAAGGAGTAATCAAGAGAAACCAGGAATGTTCGAACGTGGAAGAAAAGAAAGGTGCAGCTTGAGTAAAAATTGTCAAAGCTGCTATATCATAGAACAATAGATTTCCAAGAAAAGAGCAATTACATTACTCTTCATTATTCCTGAGCTGAAATTATATCTCAAACTGCTATCAGTTCCTGCCATTTCACTGAGACTATTTACTCGTGTAAGTACTAGGTCAATAGTATGTCTGATAGTCACAAGAAGCAGGCCAACTGTCACATCAAGCCAGATTCAAGTGGTTACAAGTCAGTCACACCCACAATTGCAAGAGGTTCATGACCTCCTGTAGCTAACATACACGAAAAACCTCATTGCATTCTCTCGGCTCCTCTCAACCACGCACCCGATGAACCCAAATTCTCCCATAGTCCCATAACAACACCATACAAATATTCTACATGCTTCAGTCCGGCCCATGAAAGATGTTCAATGCATTACACCCTCCCAAATACAGCTCATTAATATAAACCTAACTCAACCCTCATCCATTCACCCATTCACCACTCTCACAATGCAGGAGGTGCTTCACTCGTCGTCTCATTGGCATGATTTGCTTTGTTGGCATTCAGTTTCGACTCCAGCTTCTCGAACTCCTTGAGTGATATCTCTTCCTCGGGGTCCAAAACCTGCTCCACATGCTGCACCTCCTCAATATAGTGCATCAACATGCTTTCAATCCCATTCTTTAACGTTACCTCCGACGAGCTGCAGCTCCGGCAGGCACCCTGCAGCTTCAAATAGACCGTCCCAGTCTCCTCGTCAAACCCTCGGTACACAATATCGCCGCCGTCTTCCTGAATGGCTGGCCGGATTCTCGTATCAATCAGCTCCTTAATCATAGAAACCACCTCAGAGTCATCTTCCGAAGCCGCCGTATCCTCCGACGGTTTGATATCCGAGTCAACTATCACCTTGGCGCCGCTTGTGAAATACTCATTCAGTATAGAGAATATGTCTGGCTTTACCACCGCCCAATTGTACTCCGGATCCTTTGATATGGTGACAAAGTCATTGCCAAACATAACAGCTTTCACGCCATCAACGGCAAACAGCCGCCGCGCCAGCGGCGACGCATACGCCTCTCTTCCCGACGTGAACTCCACTGTTCCGTATTCTTCCGGCAGCACCTCCACAGACGGGATGAACTTGATGGCATCGTCATTAGGGGTGGGCACAGTTTGGATAAACATAGTCCGCCTCCCAGTATACGTTAGAGGCGACTTCGCCAAAACTGTAGGCGTCCTGGGCCTCACAGAACCACTTAGTCTGTAGCTGTTTTGTGTACTCGAGACAAACCCGCGTTTGCAGCTGTTTGCCAGCATGTTTCTCCCGGTTGTGGCAACCGGGGCCCTCAAAACTTGTTTTGCCACACTTCTCAACATGTTGATATATAGGGCTTGTAATGAATTATGAGGAGATACTGTTGACGTTTCGTCACAGAGTATATTACAGTGATTATCAAGCTGAATTGTCCGTTTTCTTCTGACCTAATCTTCTCTTCCACGCTGTTCAAATACACTCATAGCAACATCAGCGAATCAAGAGGATGAAGATTACTAAATGTAAATGCCCACTTACAGTAATTTGTATTATTTTTGCAGCATGCTTTTCCCAGATCATCGGTCTCGCGCCCGCCCCCCGGGAAATGCCGGCTCGGCTTTAGGTCACGTGATTCTTATGGCCGAGCTCCGAACTCCGACATGGGCATGTCCTGCAGTGTCACGCAGGCCATAAGTGTGTCATGCGTCCCAAATTTTCTCCAAGACTTAGTTCAATCACGAGGAGACCTGAAGTGACGCCCGGAATCAGCCGAGACTCAGATCAGCAAACTCGTAATTTCTGCTTCATTATTTCTTTCATTTTCTGTGATTTTCTGCTCTCAATAGATCAGCATTGAGTACCCGCTTTGCTCCCCGACTCCAACCCCTCGGCCAATGAAATAAACCCACTCGTTTCTCCATAATGGGCGTCTCAAGCGCGATAGCCTCTGGAGTACAGCGGGCACCCTTTGCAGGGCTTCTGCTCCTATTCATTCTCTGGAAACTCCTTCTGGCGTCAATTGTCCTTTTGGTTCCCTGTCAATATGACAAATCCACAGTTGGCGTCCTACTGCCGGATATTGCCCTGGAACTGAGGGCTCAAGGCGCGTGGCCCGCCTCCACATTTCTATCTCGAATTGCCTCTCTATCCCTCCATCTGGCCCGAAAACTGGTGGTTTGGGACTCGGTATTTTTCACAACTGTGGCGGACCGAGGCGTGCTATACGAACACGAATTAGCCTTTGGTCAGGGCTGGATTTCTCTGGTGCGGATTGCCACGGATTATGTGTTGGAAAGCTCCGAATGGCTGCTTCCAGTTCGCAGGGTTCGGGGCAACATTGCCTCCCTTGATGTGTATTTATATGGGCTGGGGTCAATTGTTATCTCCAATGTGTCTCATTTCCTGGCAACTCTGGCTCTCTATTTTCTTACTGAACGTGTCTTCAGGCATAAAAGACACTCGCTGTACACTTCACCAGTGCTGGTGGCTGTTTTATACATTCTATCCCCAGCCGGAGGGTTTCTTTTGGCCGGGTATGGAGAAAGCACATTTGCCCTTTTGTCCTTCCTGGCACTCTTACTGCGGGATTTTGCTCTCGGTACCCTCATTTCTTGCCAAAAGGGCAATCTGAAAAAAGTGGCTGCTCTGCAGATGTACGTAGTGGCTGGTTTGATTTTCACAGCCAGCTTTTTCCTCCGGTCTAATGGACTGTTGTGGGGCCTGGTGTATATTGGTGATCTCCTTCTGAGTATACAAGCAGGCTCCTTCACACTGTTTTTCGGCTCTCTTTACTGCGGGGCGATGCTGTTCGTTGGCGCCGTCTACACTCAGTTCGAGGCCTTCCGGGCTTTCTGCCCTGATAGGGCCCTTTGGTGCAATGCCACAGTCCCCAGCGTCTATCTGTTCTTACAGCAACACTACTGGGACAATGGCTTTTTGCGCTACTGGACGGTCAACAACATCCCCAATTTCCTCATCGCCTTGCCCGTACTGGCTATTATGGCTCTGACTGTCTTCCACTATACGTTCCGGGCCCCCTTTGCCTATATTATCTCTCCTTATATTACCGTGCAGGCTGTTTACGCTGTGCTGTGCCTGCTGTTCTGGCATGTGCAGATCATCAACCGCGTCTCGTCCTGTTTGCCGGCGATGCTTTGGTATGTGGCGGATGTTATAACTGACGAGGCGATTGAGGACATCAAACAGTCCAAATGTAGGCAGTCTTCGCGTGTTTGGTTTTCCCTTCGCCCGTCGCTGGCCACACTGTTTATTGGGTATTTTTTCATCTGGCCAATTGTTCAGTCGGCTCTTTTGGGTGCGTTCATGCCGCCGGCTTAAGCGTGGTTTTGGTTCCCATGTTGTGGCCTCAAGGATGCCCGTATATTGTACAGACTGAGCTGGTTAGCCAGCGACACATTCGTTCACAAGGAGGCTTGAGGGTGCAACAGAGGATGTGATGTACCAATCATTGTGATGACCTTTCTAGGGCAGCTCAAACATAACCCCTCAGCGCTTGAACGTTCTATCCTCTTATGACTGCATATACTATCGTTGAACCCCTCTTTTGGCTTCACGCTTTTCCGGTTTGCGACTTGTCTTATCTCCTTTATCACTGGTTTGTCAGACGAATATTGGCTGCTGCAAGTATAATCGCCACCAGTCTCACAGAAGAGGCTTGGACTGCTTTAAAGAATGTGACTCAGTGGTTCAATGTTGTGGGAGAGGTCGACTTGAGAGGCAACGACTCTTTGTGACTGTCTAAACAAACTATTATAGAAGAACTAGCAATTATATAGAGAGATTTGTCATCCGCTTCGGCTTCGGCCTATGGGTTGGGCTCGTGCCACCGGCTCGGGATATAGAGGTGCATGGATTAACAATAATAATGTGAGCATTGCATCGAGCAATTCGCCTTCTGACCATCTTTATTTGAGGAGACTTTTGTAGAGGGTTTGACAGCCTCAATGGTATAGTGATACTTCGAACTCTCAGATCAATGGGAAACGCTGTCAGGCAGTGCCTCTATGACTGAGTTCCTCATCATGTGTTCCACCGCCTCTCTTTACTTTCATGGTTGGTTACTCTGCTACCTCCTGTTGCCGCTCCATTGAAACTTTCAGAGACTTATTGTGCTCAGAGAGGGGCATCAACCAAACTGCAGATAGTAGTGATGAATGGTACTTCTGTAAGAAGGCCCTTTGATAGACTAGAGCATCGAGAAAGGTAGCATAACATCATGTCACTCCATGACACTTCTGGGCCACCAAGAGAGGATTGAATAATTGCAGCACTTCCTAAACTTCATGGCGACCCAATCGGCAGTGACAAGCAATCTACCTCCACCTTCATTCTGTCTGTGCTGAAGGCGGAAGATACCTCAAATGCCCGAGTTTCAATCGAGCATCCAATTGTCAGTTTCATGACATTCTGCCGAGGCAGGAGTCAATCTCTAAAAGCCAATCATCAATCTACAAGTTTCTCTAATGCGGCCAACACATTATCATTATCACCATCGTACTTCAATCTCATAGAGCGACAATGAGGCTACATTTTCTCATATCAAGGCATGGCTGAAATAATACCGATGAGCTCACACTCGAACCGATGGAGGATGCCTTTTACTTGGATCGCACATACTACAACACTACATAGCCATTATCATCACAACATTGTATCATCAGATAGAGCTCAATTCACAGCTAACAATCAACAGCAGGGCTATCAGCAGCATTTCATTTCTATGTCCTCATCATCTCCCTCTCCAAAACATCCTCCATGTATCCCACCAGCTCATCTCTTACCCCACACTCTGTCCTGCAGCTTCCCTACACACGGTTTCATCCCCATCAACAACCACAACATACAGTCAATCATACTACGCACATCTCTAACCGCGTTACTAGCTCGCAGTATTCGTCGGCCACAGGGTCCGCCAAAGTGTGAATCTCCAGCTTCTGCACCACTTCGGCACCCTCGGAATCCCGGTAGTGATAGAACCCATATCCGAGGCCAAAAGTATTGGCGAGATTCACATCCGGCGCAATAGTTGCTTCCAGCACGGCTTTTTATCACAACCCTTCTCAATTCTCTTTAACATTCTCCCCCAACTTCATAGAAAATAAAGGAAACAACTGCCATCAAACAATCAAAACAACCCCGGCTCACCCAGGCATGGTTGTCCCGTTAGGTTTCCTGCATGCTTATGCATAATTTCTGCAAGAGAAACTTTAACTCATCTCCAATGACCATTCCCTTCTACATATAGTGCATTTTGCTGTTGTTGTATGACTTCCACTGTCCTTTTATTGAGAGATTGCCATCTGATACAGTATCAAATAACTGTTAAATGTTCCTCAAGTGCTGTTCACATACCGAATAGTGAATAGATCCACTGTGCAAAACTATCCTTGATACCAATTGGCTTTGAACCGCTTTCGGAATTACATGGAAAAGACCCCAGGTGATCTCAGAAGGACTATAACGATGACGTTAGTTGATGTTGAGGTAATGGCTTTTTGCCCGTTTTGTTTGCCAGGCGGGGCACCAGCTGGCTGGAGGTACAATTTGCCAGGGGTTTATATAAGGCGAGGGGCCCTCATGGGATTAGCCAGGGCTTTGAATTGAAAAGGAAGTATGTAGAGGGGGGCCCTTATTCAAACCCGAAGAGAATGGAAGAGACAAGCAGAGTATTGAAGTATTGAAGAGTACACTACACGCACGTTAAAGAGTATCATTAAGGGTAGGTAGATTTTTAGGAGTTCCTGAATTTTTTACCAACCCATTGAACCACTCAGCCGACATAGTAGTCCTTAGGTTCTGAGACACTCGACAAGGCATCTTTCCACAAGGCCTCCAAAAGTCAATTGCTACTCAACCACCACTGGAATCCATCATGACATTCTTCACCCCTGTGGAGTCCTCTGTGGGGGCCTCCCTCATTCAGGTGGCCACATCGTCCTATTTGTTTGCCTCTGGCAAAGTGCTGGGATGCTCATCGCTGCTCTACTCTACAATGAGTTCTCCCAACCTCAACAATCTGTCGGTGACGCTGGGCATTGCTGCCTCTTCGGCGATTGTGAAGTACTTTGCTCCTGATTTTATCCCGACATACACTGACGGGGCGATGATCACTGCTGTTTCGGCTCTGTTGACGGGCATGGGTTCCCGCATTGGCTCTGGCTGCACTTCAGGCCACTTGCTGAATGGGCTCTCCCGTGGCAGTTTCCGATCCCTGGTTGCTTCTGCTGTGTTCACTGCCACTGCGATGATCACTCGGTTTTTCGCTGGAATTCCCGATCAGCCTCTGGACGGCTTTGGCCAGCCTATTGAGGCATACCGCTATGACCGGTACTTCACGCTGGCCAAGCGCAACAAGCCGTTTTTGATCACTGAGGTAGTTTTGTCTGTGTTGTTTGGCTATATTGTCACCCCTTTGTTGGCAAAGTACAAGGTGATGAGTGACAGCAAGCTGCGTGTGCTGAGCAACTTTGTTTCTGGCGTTACCTTTGGTCTCGGCTTGCTTACTTCTGGTATGGCATCTCCCAGCAAAGTGAAGGGTTTCCTGTCCTTGCTGAAGCCTACTTCGTTTGACCCCAGTCTTTTGGCTATTCTTGCCTTTGCCGTTGTCCCCAACTACTTGCTATGGAAGGGCTATTTGGGCAATTTCCCCAAGACGTGGTTTGGCGAGCGCTTCACTCTCCCGTCGAGTACTGAGATTCCGCCTAAGATGTTGCTGGGGAATGTGCTGTTTGGCATTGGCTGGGGTCTCAGTGGCATTTGCCCGGGTCCTGGCATTTTGTCTGGTGTTTTCAATGGCCAGAACGGTCTTCTGTGGCTGGCCATGTTTGGTGTTGGCTACAAGGCGTCTGAGTTGATTGACCCTCCGGCACCCGGAGCTTTCAGTGAACTGAAGGATGACACCAAGAGTTTGTAATTGCACTCATGAGGACTGTGGGGAGATGAGGAGATGTCAACTCGGCTTGCTGAGTTTTCCCAGCTCTGTACGGTGAGGTGCACTGACATTTCTGGATGGTTCTGTTTGTGTTGCTGTTTTAGGTCTATAGGTCCATAAATATGAAATCAGTATATTCAGTAACGTACGCTGATCAACCGTAATTGAGCAGAGGCCTTGCCGACAGGAATGCTGTGATAAGAATGCCATTCTCCGCTGAATTTGACGTATACTACCGCCCCCCCAGCTTGTTGAACTCTTTAAATATCGCAACAAGGCCAGCAGCGGTCAGAAACAAGCAAAGACGAATCAATACTAAGAGTTAACAACCAGACATTGCTCGATATTGCTATGCCGACTGCAAGTCTTTATTGTATCATCATCCGCTTTTCTCTTCTTCAAAATAAGCCGAACGCCGAAAGCCGCCGCCCGTCTCCGCCCGCTCCTGCCCGTCTCTCTCTTTTGTGCCTGAATTTCTGATTACAGCGCAAAAACGCTCCACTGAACCTCACGTCTCACCCCACATAATGTCACGTGCAGCTCCTCCCACGAGGAGACGCGATGTTCACTTCTCCATTTCTTAGCGAATCTTTTCAAAGGAAATAATGACAGTTTCAATCCACATAATCATCAACAAAGATGACAGGAAATCTCATCCCCTCTTTCCTACCCCACCAACGGACTGATCAACCACCATTACAATGGATGAAGACGAGTACGACGAGTTCGGCAACTACATTGGCGGAGCCGCGTCTCCCACTTCCCCTGGCGGCTCGGAAAGCCCCAGAAATGCCGTGGACAACAATGACAAACCGCTGGCCCCCGAGGGAGCCGACGGACTCTCTGCCGACATACAGAGCATGGAAGTCGACACCACAAACAACGGCGCAATTGTGCTGCACGAGGACAAACGCTACTACCCTTCAATGGTACAAGTGTTTGGAGAAGATGTGGAGACTATGATTCAGGACACAGATGCCCAGGACATCAGCGAACCTCTGGTAAAACCAGTGGAGAAGAAACAGGTGACAATAGAAGAAACCGACCTGCCAGAGACAACGTTCTCGCGGCAGTATCTGCGGGAGATGATGTCTCATCCCGAGTTTGTCCGCAACATTGCCCTGGCCGGCCATATTCACAGTGGCAAGACATCATTGATAGACACGCTGATGATCCAAACGCATCCCCATTTGCACCAGTACGAAACTGGCAAGAAAATCGACACGCGGCTGCGGTACACAGACACGTCTGTTCTGGAAAAGGAACGCGGCGTGTCCATCAAAGCCCACCCTGTGAGTCTCCTTCTGCCGGACATGAAGGGCAAATCCTGGGTCCTCAATATAATGGACACGCCGGGCCATCCGAACTTCACCGACGAAATGACTATGGGAATGAAACTGGCAGACGGAGTTGTCATAGTTGTGGACGTGGTCGAAGGCCTCATGGTGTCCACAAAACAGGCAATCGAACAGGCTCTACTGGACAATCTGCCAATGGTGCTGGTAGTAAACAAAGTCGACCGGCTGATCACTGAACTGAAACTGCCGCCCAACGACGCCTACTTCAAAATACGTAACTGCATTGACTCCATAAACCTGTTCATTGAGGACTCGAGAATATTCGCTAATCAGAGATCCCACTTAGTACTGGCGGACCCCGGGTCTCAGCCCCCGCCTAGAGTGCCGCCGAGATTCTCCCCGACAGCAGGAAACGTGTGTTTTGCTTCTACAGCCGCGGAATACTTCTTCAGCTTGCGCAGTTTTGCCGAAATATACAACAACAAGCTGATGGCGGAAATGCAGCATTTCAACCGCAAACCCACATTTACCTCCTCTCCTCAGGAAACAGGCATTGATGTGGACGAGTTCCAAAAGAGACTGTGGGGCGATATTTACTACACGCCGGGCCAAAACAAGTTCACCCCGAAACCGGTCTCTTCCGCCAGCAAACGCACGTTTGTAGCCTTCATTCTGGAACCACTGTACAAAATATACACAACAGCCCTGACTCAGGACGTGTCTACTATCGGCCTTATGCTGAAACAGGAGTTCAACAACCCGACTATTCTGAGATCCAAGAAGCTGTCAAAGTATCTCTCCTCACTGGATTTGCGCCCCCTGTTGAGAGAAGTGCTCAAACTGGTTTTCCCCTCCGCCAGCCCCTTTGTGGAAATGGTAGTCCGGTTTATCGGCTCCCCTCAGGAAACCGCCAGAACGAAAATCACCCATTCCTTTTCGGGATACTCTGCCGTGGGACCTGCAAACACCTGCACAGACGCGCTGCTGCAGGTGGACAAAGACGGGCCGCTTATCATGCACGTGACCAAACTATACAACAGCTCCGACGCCTCGGAGTTTTATGCCCTGGCCCGCGTGTACAGCGGCACAGTGCGGCGGGGCCATCGGGTGACAATCCTCGGCGAAAACTTTTCTCCCGAGGACGAGGAAGACGCGATAGTGTCGACTATCTCCGACGTGTATATTCCCGAAACGCGCTACAAAGTAGAAGTGGAGGGAATCCCCGCCGGCAATTTGGCTCTTCTGCGGGGCATTGGGGAGCCGATAGTGAAAACAGCTACTGTGTATGACGCGTCGTTCCAGGACCAGATGTTCAGTTTCAACCGCATCTCCTTCCTAAACGAGTCAGTGTACAAAGTGGCTGTGGAACCGTACAAGCCGTCGGAACTGCCGAAACTGCTGGAGGGACTTCGCAAAGTGAACAAAATATACCCCGCACTGGAACTGAAAGTGGAGGAGTCCGGAGAGCACGTGGTTCTGGGCACAGGGGAGCTGTATTTGGACTGTGTGCTCTACGACATCCGCAAGCTGTTTGCCGAGATCAACATTAAGGTGTCTGATCCCGTGACCCGCTTCTGCGAAACATGTGTGGAAGTGTCGTCGATGAAACATTTCATAAAGTCGATGAACAACAGGAACAAAATCTCTATAGTGTGCCAGCCTTTAGACGAGGATGTGGCCAGAGATCTGGAGACGGGAGCTCTTAAGGGGCTCGATTTTCTCATGGCCCCGCCAGCTTCTGCTTCTGGAAAGTCAGCCGAACTGATCAGCCTTACAAATGACAACAACAACCAGTTCACGTCCCGCCAGCTGGGGAAAATATTCAACAAACTGTACAACTGGGACATGTTTTCCGCCCGCAATATTTGGTGTTTTGGCCCCGACAACCGGGGCACGAATATCCTTCAGGACGACACGCTGCCGTCGGAAGTGGACAAAAAACTGCTTTATTCCGTCAAGGACTCCATCAAGCAGGGATTCCAATGGAGTGTCCGGGAGGGCCCGCTGTGTGAAGAGCCGATTCGGCATGCGCGCTTCCGCATTATGGACGTGCAACTGGCCTCGGAGCCGATCTACCGAGGCGGCGGACAGATAATCCCTGCCGTGAGACGCGCGTGCTACTCTTCTTTCCTGCTGGCGTCTCCTCGGCTGATGGAGCCGGTATATGCTGTGACTATCACGTGTCCTTCCGAGGCTGTGGGGCCGCTGACGCAGCTGCTGGAAAAACGGCGGGGCCACAGTTATGGAACTAAGCCGATTGCGGCAACTCCGCTGGTGGTTATGGAGGGGGTCATTCCCGTGATTGACTCGGTCGGGTTTGAGACGGAAGTCCGGGTGGGCACGCAGGGCCAGGCGATGTGTTACATGACATTCCAGAGCTGGGAAATTGTGCCTGGAGACCCGCTGGACAAGGAGGCGCAGCCGGTTCCTTTGAAGCCTTCGTATGGCGATGCGTTGGCCCGGGATTTTGTGCTGAAAACGCGGAAGCGGAAGGGATTGAGCGAAGAGCCGAATGTAACGAAGTATTTGGACGAGGATCTTATTGCCAGTTTGCGGGAAAACGGATTGGTGGATTAGAGAGGAGAGGAAGGAGGAAAAAGGGGTTTATAGCGATATGCTTCCCAGATTAGAAGTGTCTCTGCTTAGATTAAAAGTATACCCATTACCCCTCTCCAACCCCTCATTAACCCTTATTACCCCTCTCTAACCCCTCATTACCCCACATTGACAGTCCCACTTTATACGCCTCTTAACCCCTCATTACCCCTCTTCAACCCCTCATTACCCCACCTACTTCTCTCTACCCTCGCTTCCCTCCCCCATCATAATAACCCCACTTCAACGCAACGCAAACCCTCTGCCATGTTTCTGCAGTCTGGGTGTTCTGAGAAAAATGATTTGAGGATGTTGGAAAATATGAAGAACTTCACAAATGTATATTGTGACAACGACTACTGGAACTGTACGCATGCCACAACTCTACTAGTTGCGGCATCTTCTTGTGACATACAAATACATACACCACACTTTATGCATCCTTTCTATTCACGTCTTGCAGAACCTGCAGAACTAATCATTAACTGTAGAAAATCCCACCCTCAGCCTAAAGCCTCCAACCCCACTACCGGCGGTTGCTTCTCCGCTTGCTTTTACCAGGCCGAGGAGCCTTTCCTTTCATCTTGCGAACAGAGAACCCAGACATATCGGCACTGCTTGCAGCGTCATTCTCTCTAATATGCTTCTTTTTCCCTCCAAAGCCGTACTTCTTATCTTTGGCCTGCCGCTTCGGGTTCCGCTTTTTCTCTCTGAACTCGTCATGAGCAGCGGCAGCTTCCTCAATGGCTACATCGAAGTCGTCCGTGGATATCTCATTGCCCTTTCTCTTTTTCCTCAAAGAGCTGATCATCTCAGTGGTCTCCCGTTTCTGTTTGCTCCGCTCCTGCAGTTTGGCCACCTGCACCTGTTTGCCGAACTTCTTGAGCTGTCGCTGTTTCTTGGCCTCCTCACTAGCCTTCTTTTCTGCAGCTTCCTGCAGCAGTTTCGTCTTCAGTTTATCCATATGTTCGTCGGACTTGACCATCTCGGCGAAATAGTCCATGGGCCGAGAGAACGGGATGGATTCCCTTTTGCAAGCAGCCTTAGCGTATGCCACTGCTGCCAGCCCTTGGTTGATAAACTGCAGCTCTCGTTCCAGATCGTCGTAGATGTCTTTGATGTTGTCTTCACATTTTGTTTCCGAAGTATGGGAGAAATGTTCAATGAAATCCAGTTTGGGGATGTCGAGAGCGATCGATGCCAGGGCCTGTTTGAGGGCTGGTTTGTTGTTGATGGTGAGTTTTTGATGGGGGACTACATCGGCATCAGAGTCGATTTCGGCTTCGGATAGAGGAACGTCTTCGGCTTCCGGGTCTTCTTCCTCTTCTTCCTCATCTTCCTCTTCCTCATCTTCATCATTATCATCTTCTCCCTTATCACCACCATCCTCTTCCTCCTCCTCCTCCTCCTCCTCCTCATCTTCAGAGTCGCTTCTATCCAGTTCGTCAAAGTTCAGGCTTTCTTCCTCTTCGCTTTCCTCATCTCCCTCATCTCCCTCTGCCACCTCAAAGTCCTCATCATCTTCGTCGTCCTCATTTGCCGCAATCACCTCTGCCAGCTGTTTCTTCAGCTTCCGCTGCTCTTTATGCGACAGCACTTGGCTCTCTTCAAACACGTCTTTGGACTTTTTCTGCTTAGCCTTCACCACTGCTCCTTTCACCACTTTCACTGACTCGTCCAGCTCCAGTTCTTCTTCACCATTTGCAGCAGTGTTTTGAGGGTTTTCTTCCTTCTTTTGTTCCTTTTTCTGTTCCTTCGGGTTCTTTTTGCTCTTCACTTTCGACTTGGCTGCCTTGGGGCTCTTCTCTGCTTCCATCAATTTCTTCTCTTCCAGCAGCGCATTCAGCGATTGCTTTAGCTTACCCATTGTGCCGTTTGTTTCCCGTTTGTCCACACAGCTTATGATACCAGTTTCCCCAATTGTATTACCCCGTCCTAAGGATGATCGCTTTGTTCCAAACATCAATACTTTTCAGCTCCTGTATTGGCCTCTATAACTCTCATCATCAACCTCTCCATACAAAAAATATTTTTCTGTTTGTGTGCCTGGGAATTTTCATCTACATGTGAAATGTTCAAAAGCGGTATGCTACCCCCTGACAAAAGACAGTCACGTGAGTTACCCGGAAGCAGCCGCTTGCAGATTTAGCCGCCCAGTCCTCAAAGCGCGTGAGTATTATGGGAGACGGGGTGAAAGAAAAAAGCGGAGAGTTTCGCGATTGAGATGTTTATGAGAAGGTGAGTGAGATGAATAGATGGATGAGGTGTTACTGAGTGATCTTCTGATTAGCGGCAGATAGAAAAATCACAGTCTCTTTTGTTAGAAAAGCACAAGCGGAGAGTAGAGACTGGTATACCGGGTGTCAATTGAATCGACAGCTGAGCAGTTACAGTGCCAATAATCCCAGAATCAACAATGAGCAATAAGGCAGCGGCTAAGGCCAGATTCGAGGCCGTGTTCTCCAAGATTGTGGAAGAATTGGAAGACGTGGTGAAGAGCTATGGGCTGAAGGAGGAGGCCGTCGAGTGGTTCAGAAACAATCTGAACTACAACTCTATGGGCGGCAAGCTGAACCGGGGTTTGTCGGTTATTGACACCTACAGGATTCTCACCAACAAGACTGAGTTGGACGACGATGAGTACTACCGGGCTGCTGTTTTGGGATGGTGCATCGAGCTTCTGCAGGCGTACTTTCTGGTCGCCGATGATATTATGGATGCCAGCAAGACTCGCCGCGGCCAGCCCTGCTGGTATCTGCAGCCCAAAGTGGGCATGATTGCTATCAACGATGCGTTTATGTTGGAGGGGTCAATTTACGTGCTGCTGAAAAACCATTTCAAGAAGGAGAGCTACTATGTTGATCTGCTTGAGCTGTTTCATACTGTGACTTTCCAGACGGAGCTGGGCCAGTTGCTGGATCTCATTACCGCGCCTGAAGACGAAGTGGACCTGGACAAATTCTCGCTGGAGAAGCATTCCTTTATTGTCACGTTCAAAACAGCATACTACTCATTCTACCTGCCCGTTGCTTTGGCGATGTACATGGCTGGTGTCTCTAATGAGGCTGATCTGAAGCAGGCAAAGGACGTGTTGATTCCTCTGGGAGAGTACTTCCAAATCCAGGATGACTATCTCGACTGCTATGGAACCCCTGAACAGATTGGTAAGATCGGCACCGATATCCAGGACAACAAGTGCAGTTGGGTGATCAACCAGGCTCTGAAGAAATGTACCCCTGAACAACGCAAAGTGCTGGATGAGAATTACGGCCGGAAGAACAGTGAATCTGAGGCAAAGTGCAAAGAGATCTTCAGACAGTTGGATATTGAGAAGGACTACCTGGAATACGAGGAGAAGATTGCTGCTCAACTACGAGAGCAAATTGCCCATATCGATGAGAGTCGTGGATTCAAAGGTGAGGTTTTGACTGCCTTCCTCAACAAAATCTACAAGAGATCCAAATAGACGGTGTCAGATCGCGGATAGCCTACATAGCTCCTGGAGTAAACCAGATAGCGGACGCTACATGTTCGCTCAGTCTGTCTCAAGAAACCAAAATGCATCTTCCGCCTACTCTTCTGTCAGACCGCCAAAAATAGAAATATAAATTACACATTTCAGTTTTGTTGTATACTGTATGCAAAAGCGAGGAGCCTCGATGCCACACTATAAGAAGTAGTCATCTTCACACCGCTAATCTCTCAACATTCTGAACACACCATTGAACAGCTGGCTGACAGACCGTTGAGGGCGCTCCATACACTGTACTCACTGCCCAACGCTTACACGTTGACACGAGCCAGCTCCTCTCTTCCAGCCTTCGTGTACAGAAACTCATTGTAGTCTCTAGCCTGAGTCCAGACGTACCAGTAAATACCCACGGGAATGGCCACATAGAAAACCTGGGATCTGAATCTTCGGAATGTGTTGAAAACAGCATTGTGGAGAGCTCCTTTGAAGGGCTTCTGGGCGTAGGCAGAAACACCGTATGTGATGATTCCTTTTTGCTTGAGGCCGCCTAGTAAACTATTAGTATTTGTTCGAATCGAGATTGGGTTTAGCCATATACAGCCAAAGTATCAGCGAACCCGACACAACCCCCAACCAGCCCTCAGAATGCCTCAATATCCCTCGATAAACACCAAAACATACCCAAATTACCCCACCAGCCCATGTAGGTCTTAGCACCAGAATGTCCACCCATTGTTGATACGTCTGTTGAATATCTGAATGTCGTCGATAACCCAGCTGAACAAATACCTCAATGTCGGCTTTGCCATATACTCAGTCAATTACTACCAGCTACAGAAGCCCTTTTGCATTCAATGCATCACAAGCTCATTCTATCATTATCCATTTGTTTGCTTTGTTGGATGTTGTAGATGTTTTCCTTCGTTTCTGTCACGGTCCTTTGGGAAGGATAAAACCTGACGTGATCGAGAATTGATGATTGGCTGGTGCCTGCAGGATTTACTATGAGGGAGCTATAAGTGTACGGGTGTTCTGAAGATCTCTGATTACGGCATCAAGTATCACTTGCCAGGATTATTTGCAGCTTGGCGATTGGCCGGCAGAGGAGGACTTGAAGTCTCATCCTGAGGAGGGGGTGGGACGAGAGACTATAACCCAGAGACTATGGGGATCTGATAAGGAGAGGGAGAATGAAAGACAAGAATGTGACGAAATGTTTTTGGTCCTCTTCAATTAATTGAATGAATTCAACTGAAAGTTGAGGTAAGTTGGAATCACTTCTGGATGATACCAGAGCTTGCAGCTAGCTGTGGACCTCCTGTGCACTGTGGCAACAGAACTGGCAACGGAAGTGACTCCGGAATCGGCGACTTGTCTGCGTACGGGCATCAAAGGTCCAAAACCAACTAAAAGACAGTCTTCCGGTTGGTGACAATCAGGTTCTGCTCAACTAACCCACACCCGCCTGTACCCCATTCACCTCACCTCTTAATCCGCCCTTCAGTCACGCTTCTGCATCTCTCTGCATCTCCCTGCATCATTCTGCATATCGTATGCACTACAAACTTATCTTACATTCTCACAAACAAACATCAAACTTGCCCTCAATGGAACTATCCTTGCTACTAATTCTCAATACAGCCATACAAGAAACGGCAAATATTCTCTCCCTCCTAGAAGACTCACTTTACGCCTCACAAACTGTCCCATGGCCTTGATTTCATCCCCTCCTCTGCACCCAAGCTACACCTAAAGCCAACGACCATCTCCTGTCAGTGTCATCAAAGCTCATCCTGCCTATCAGGTCTATCAGGTCTCTCATTGTTAACTCAAGCATTCAGAGGGAATCATGAGGCGGGGCAAAAATTCCACTTCATACCGAAAACTCTGCTGCTGATCAAACCTCTTGCAGCGAACTTTCTGTTCGAATGAACAGCGGACGAGATCCTCCGGCGCCCTCGCCAGCCAATCGCTCCTTGTCCAAACAGCAAAAGAACTTCCGCAATCCCGAGTATCTGGAACCCTCAGAAGACGGCACCTCCTTCACTTTTCTTCGCACATACTCCGACTCTGAGACCGCCAGTTTTGACCCAAATACCGGCCAGCGTCTCTATGACGACTGGAAACATCGCAACCACAAATCAGCCTTCCCTCTCCTCCATCTCAACCACCTGAATGCCTCCATCGACACTCCGAAACTCAGTCATGAGACTGTCACCCGAATTGCCGAGCCGCACCGAAATGGTGATACGTCCACAAGCCTTCTGGGCCGCCTGATATCCGACAAATCCCGCAACGACAGCCAAGCCACTCTGAAGCCGGTTCTTTCCGATGCCAGCAGCAGCCGAAATGACAGCCACCCGCCGCCGGAACGGGCCGAGACGCCCGAGACGCCACATTCGGCTATTGTGATGCCGAAAAGACGTCTGGGATCCATCACGGGACCCGAAAGCACAAATCCGGGTCCCAAGCGCCCGCGGGACTTTGGATACAAAGCCCTGCTTTTGGACGGCGTGGCCGACGAATACGTTCCCGATCTGGACTTTGCCGCCCTGATTAAGGACACACCTGTTTTTGATGAGTCGACTGCTAGTGGAAGCTCTGATCATGAAGCAGAAGGGGGGATATTGGACAGTTCCCGCCCGGCCGAAACGCTGGGACGAAAACCCTCAGAAGCTACAAAGACCAAACAAACCCCTCCGGCTTCCAGCTACGCTCCAGTAAGCACTTTTCTACATACAAAGGGCCTCCCGCAATCGGACGGTCGGCCAAGCTATACAAAGCCGGGCCATCCTTTGGGCAGGCTAACTATCCCCAAGCGGACCCAGAGTCTCACTCTGGGCTCCAATGCTGTCGGACAAGCCGAAGGCGGCTCTTTAGGTTCCGCGGGGTCTGCCGAAAGCCCCACAGGCACAAGCTGGAAGCGGCGGTCCGTGTCACGTGCCAGCAGCAGTTCGCTGGCTGCCGAGTTTATCCAGGAGCAGATCAACCAAGGAAATCTGCCGGAGAACTTCACGTCTCTGCCCTTCTCTGTGCGGCGGAAGCTGCTGGCAAATATACAGACTAATGCGGCAGAGTCTCCTTCCGGTAAGGCGTCGCCCGTAATGTCTCCTTTCTCCAGTACAACGCGGTTCGGTGATTCATATGGACAGAAAGTGGCTCTTTCCCGAGTGAATTCCCGACTTGGGACGAATTGGTTTCGGTCTTCTTCAGTTTCCAACGGCTCAGTGCCGAACTATTTCCCCTCCAATGCCCCGTCGGCTCGCGGAAGTGTGTGTGAAATTTCCGACTCGCCTGCCAGCAGGTTTCTGATGCAACTGAGTAAACCGGTGTGTGCCCCTGACGACGAGGGACAAGTTATTGACGGGAAGTACACAATAGGAACGACTATAGGCTATGGGGCTTATGGGACAGTGAAAGAGGCGTATTATTTCACTTCCGATGGGTCCAAAGTGGTGCATGCAGTGAAGATCATCCGGCTGCCGGTGGCCAGCCAGGCAAGCAGTGTGAACACATCCCGAAGGGAAAGTATTTCCGCGGATTTGGGCAACTATATTGGGGATGAGGTAGCAAGAGAGAGGGAGGATGCGAAAGACGGAGAAGAAGAAGAGGAGATGTCAAGTGACATGAAGACGCTAATGGAGTTTAGGGCTCAGGCCCGAAAGGAGATTGAAATTTGGAAAAGCCTGGACCATCCGCATATTCTGAAACTGCTTTCCTACTTTGAGAACGACTTTGGGCTGTTTTGCTTCATGGACAGGGTTTATGGAGGCTCAATGTACGATCTGGTAAAGGCACGGAGGAAGGAAGGACTGAGCAGTAAATTGGCCCGGAAGTACTTCAGGGAACTGTCTGAAGCTCTCAAGTATCTTCATGTTGATCGCAGAATTGTGCATCGAGACGTGAAGTTGGAGAACTGTCTTCTGCAGGAAGTGGAAGGCGACAACGGCAAAGATTGGACTCTTCTTCTTTGCGATTTTGGTATGGCAGAGTACATTCCGGAGGACAAAAGCAGCAATGTAAGTACCAGAGGTGCCAGAGATATTCCCAGAGCGGGTACTTCGTCTACATTGGCCACTGGCTCAGAGCGTAAAAGGAAATTCTTTATTGGAGGCGCTACTGGCATATCTGACGTTCAGAAGAAAAGTCTGTATGGTCCTTCAGTGACGTCGGCTCATTTGATGCCTCAGCACTCTCAAACAAACAACATTGGTTCTTTACCCTATGCTTCACCCGAGCTTCTGGAGGCAGGAGTGGCGATCCTCCATCCCTCTGTTGATATTTGGGCCCTGGGGGTGTTTCTGTATACATGTCTTATGGGTGAGCTTCCCTTCCAGCATGGGTTTGAGCCCCGGCTGAAGTCTATGATTGTGAAGGCTCAATTGCCTCTTGCGGCTTTGCGGGAGAAAGGCAAAGCTAACTGGCCCGAAGAGATGGATGCCATTCTGTCGGTGATTCAGGGCTGCATGTGCAAAAATGTCAGTGAGAGGTGGGATATCCAGAAGGTTCTAGCAAGCGAATGGCTGACCAGTTAGCCCTTCTTGTTTTCCTTCCTCTCCGATTCTCTGTTGACATGACCATCAACTTCCGGCCATCACACGCCCCTCTTCCCCAGTTTGGAGCTCATCAGCCTCTGTCTCAAGACCCACCCCAAGTCATTTCCTTCTCATCATCTTCTCCTCATCTCCTCTCTTCTTATCAACCTTCACCCCTATCCCTTTATACCCCCCTACAACCTCCATTCTATCTCTTTTCCTTTCATTCCTCCCTTTACGACTTTACGATTTTAATGTACGCTTCACGACATTACGCTACCACCGCCCTCTATTCTGTATCACGTAATCAGCATTTCTTTACCCCAATGTGGCGCAGCTCTTACGCTTCCCAATCAGGCAAGTTGCATCTCTCATGCTGCACCCCGCAGCCACCCGCATGCACATTGCAGCACACCGCATGAAGCACCTTCCCTAAATCTCAGCCTAAGCGACTATCTTATCATATCCCCCACTGATTTCCAATAACCGATAAGAACCAAATTGCTCATCAGCCGGAAAACAGTCCTAGGAGGCAACTGAGGCAATGCAAGCTGATCAGCCCACTGGGCGGGAAGTCCAAGACAGTCCCGAAGCGCAACTTTCCCTTTGCTTGTATGTGGAAGTGAGCCATTATATGTAACATGATCATAATAATGAGCCTCCGAGTTCTCTGAAAGCCGCGAGGATCTGTCCAATAGGGAAAACCCGCTGTAGCTTGCGTGGGAATGTGAGAGGAAGCACCTTCCGACTGGCTCTTTACGGGAGAAAAAGCAACGAGCATCCAAACTTACGGGCCGCAATGTTTGTCACGTTTGACTTCTCCAATGCCGGCGAGGAGCCCAAAATCAAACACAACCAGAATGTGAAGCAGTCGGCGTCTTCCGCCTCGGGAATTTCCTTCTCAGGATTGCGGAAAAGATCGCGGATGGGCTGCCGCAACTGCAAACTCCGCAAACGGCGCTGCGACGAACAGAAACCCGCCTGCTCCTCCTGTATCCGGCTCGGCAAGCCATGTGAGTATCCCGACGCGCACGACAGACTCAAAGGGCCGAAGACGGAACCTGCTGACAAGGCGGCCGGAGAACTCCGAGAAAACCCCGAAGAGGAAACCACCCCGCACGCTAATGGAGCCCCGCATTCCGTGCCCCGGAACCAAACGGGTCAAAGTGGGGTGACTGCCATCTCGCCCCCGGCGTCTTCCGCGTCTCCCAAAACACAGCTGTCGTTTCTGCTTTCGCCTATCCAAACAGGAACGGAACTGGACGAAAAGGGACTGTACGGCACCAGCAGCCTGCCCGCACGGTCCCCGTCGCCGTTCTCGGAGTATCTGGCGGCAATGATGAAAAGCAACAGCCCGCTAGCTATTCCCGAGGGCATGTTTTTCCCCACCCGGGCCGACGCTCCTTATGTGGACAGAATCGAGTCGCTGGACTCGGAACAGTCGGGCGAATACAAAGAAAGAGACCCTTTGGCAATGGCAGATATGCCCGATCTGGATTTGGAAATGCAGGAACCGTATCTCCAGGAAATGACCAACCAGCTTTCCCTAATGGGATCGTCTCCGTTGTCCCGACTGCTCCCGTCCACGCTGATACATTTGGACCAGGACGGGCTTTTCCTATTCCAGTATTACTGTGAGAAAGTCGCAGTGGACATTTCCGTTGTGCCTACTGAGAAAAACCAGTTCCTGAAAACATTCCTTCCTTTGGCCGATCAGGAGGTGTCAGTGCTATACGCTTTGGTCTCGTGGGGCGGCATCAACTGCGGCGGCCACTACGAAGAAAAGGGCCGGGAATACTTCCACAGGGCACTGAAAGCTGTGCGGGACGACGATAAGCGGAGCTCGGCCCAGGGGTCGGAAGTCGTGTCGGGCCGGCAATCATACAAACGGCAGCTGCAGAAGCTGGCCACATATCTCATTCTGGTCGGCTCGGATATCTACCGGGGAGACGTGAAGCGATGGACGCGGTCGTTTCCGCATGCTGCTCGGATAGTGAGGGAAATGGGCGGGATAAAGAACTTGCAGGGAGACTCTATTTCCCGCTTTCTGGCCAACAATTTCACCTATCACGATGTATTGGCGTCCAGCATTTCGGAGCGCGGGCCGTACAGCGAGTACGAGCACTGCTATCCCGATGGCAAGAAGCGGATGAAACGGAAAAGACGGAACAGGATCAACAGTACTAGCAGTAGCAGTAGTCTGCTGAGCAGTAGCAGTAGTAGCAGCAGTACCAGTAGTCCTGATTACTATAACGGGAATGGGGCAGGAAACTTCCAGGTAACTCACCCAGCGAAAAGAAGAGCTGGAGTTGTCACCAGCTTGGGGAAAGGGAAGGAAAAGATGGAGGGGCAGACTTATACTGGGAGCTACCAACAGGGACAAATACCTGGCAATCAGTTTTCAGATTACGAAGGGTATGAGAACAATGCCGAAGATGGAGACGACGAACAGGAAGTCGACCAATCAGATGCCGAAGAGGAAGAGGAAGACGGAGAGTCTGAAGGGCTGGATGCTCTGTTAGGACTGACGAAACCGCTGATTATTCTGCTGTCCCAGGTATCCAAACTTGCCGCTCAGAGCAAACGGGTCATCAGCCAAATGAACCACTACAAACGGGAAAGACACAATGAGGAGACTTTTTACGAGGAGGACATGGCCTGGGAATACGAGTACGAATTGGGAGGCGAGGGAAATCAGGGACACCACAATGGCCATAGCAACTCAGGGCATGGAAATGATATAGGAGAGCGTCACGAGAGCGAAAGTCACCTGAACTTCAAAGATCTGGAGGCGCTGCAAATGGAGCTGGAGCAGATTCTGCAGAAAGCTCAGAACTTGGAGCGGAAAATAGACGAGGCGACCCCTTCGGCAAAGGACATGATTGCTTTGACGTCTCAAAAGAAGGAGTTGGAGATCCAGCTGACGTTATTTGAGCTTATGCAGCTGACGGTGAAGATCCATCTGCTGCAGTCCATATACCAGATGAACCCGTCGACTCTGCAGATTCAGCTGCTGGTTGCTAAACTGTTCAAGAGTCTCAATATTCTTCTGCATTCTCCTGCAAACAGTGCATTGTGTTTTCCGTTGTTTATCTGCGGCATCAACTGTGTGCAGAGGGTCCAGAAGAGGGAGATTCTGCGGCTCTTCAAGACTATTACAGACAACTATTCGGGGAAAAATATGCACAGGGCGAAAATCATTATGAAGGAGGTGTGGCTTATAGATCCCCTCGGCAGCAAATACGTGGACTGGTATAATATTATTAAGAAGTTCGGCTGGGATCTGAACTTTGCCTGAAGGGGGGAGATGATTAAGATGAATTTTCACTCTGGAAGTGGAATCAGTGCTACAAATATACCCATTGGATCAATGGAGCTGACGACAGAAATCATAGAATGACACAATCAACTAATAAATAGTCCCGTATTCTATTGAATGCAGCTAGAACTTGGGAGTTATGTACAAATGAAAGAAACCAACACCTAAAATATGCACATCTTTGTCTGGACTGACTCCAAACAAAGCACACCTAAACGTCTTCTCCCTGGTCCAACGCCTGGAAAGCGGTATTGCTATACCGACTCATATCAGCTCATTGATTCAGCATGACTTCCTTACCGAAAGACAGCCGCCGGGGATTTTTCTGCTCTGCCAAAACATTCCTCATCCACCAAAACCCTTGTCACACCTCCAGACATGCATTATAGTTATTCTTCAGCTGTCGCGCCCGCCACTCGTCTATTCCCTTCTGGCTCAGCTGCTTGAGAACAAAAGACATGCCCTTCACCGAGTTGAAAAAACTATCATTGAACCGGCTGTGCGACCAGTTCTCTATCCGGTCCCGCAGGTTCAGGTTCTTGTAGAAATGGTTGTTTTTGCCAAAATTGGACGAGAATATCACTCTGAACCGGGCCTTTGTTCCGTTGTCGCCATCCTGCACATACCGCCCGTATTCCTCCACTTGAATAATCCGGATATGTTCCATGTTGCGGGTATAGGTGAGCATTTCCTTTTTCAGTGGGTCGATGATAGACTTTTCGACAATGTAGCTGTGTGATATTTTCCCCAAAAACGGTTTCGCCCACGACGGCAATTTTCCCTGTTTCCGGATCAGCCGAGTGGTGTGTAGCCTGCCCTGGTCATCGATGTGCCGCTCTACCGTATCGGCGGACAGGACATGAGATGCAAAGGGATTGGGGTAGCGATTGATGTATGCCAACGAGACTTTGGCAAAAGAGAACCTGTGGGAGAAATCCTTTGGTTAGAGTGTTTGTTCGCCCATTGCTTGCCATTGCCAGGATGTCTCTCCTAACTCCATTATCTCCACTTACTCGTAGTTGTGTGATTTGTTGTAGTAGAGAACCATTGTAGTGATAGAAGCTCAGTTGATGACGTGTGAATCCTATCTGCAGAATCGTAGGTTTCCGATCTCAACCACAACGACCATTCCTCACTTTCATCAACACTCTGCCACCTCCGCCTTCTCCAATTGATCATCTTCTTCTCTTCCCTCCGCTTTATCTGGCGGTCAGACCCTCAAATAACAGCTTTCAAATTTCACCTTACATAATAAATCGGTAAGGCGTTTCCTAAAGTGGGGGGCAAATATTACCCGGGGTGATCTCCTTCCCAATTGGGATGGAGGGCAAATTACGGAGATGATGCGGATGAGGGGTAGATAATGCGGAGATTATGGCCTGGCATTGAGATGAGACGGCAAGTGTCATGAAGGATATTGTAGATTACATAATAGATAAGTCTGGAGATGAGGGACTGGGTGATGAGAGAGGGCCACGAGATGGGTCATGAAGATGAGGCCAAAGAGATGGTTTTGTGGGGTATGGAGGACCAGCAGGGTGGTCAATGGTGATCTGCTCTACCAATGTTCGCGGTGGAGGGGTAGGGGCAGGTGTGGAGGCGCCTGTGACACAATCCGTTTAACTGAGCATCAGAATGTGCGGGTACTTGGTGGTCTGAGACTTGAAGTGAAGAAAGTGACGGAAGGTTGAGGCGGCTGACGCCAAATTAGGAAAATGCCGTTCCTGGGGCTTTTCTTTCTTTGCAGTTTTTGCTGCGTTTCCGCTGTGTTTTGGGCCGCGGCGACTGAGAGTGCGGAGTGCCGATTGGACTGATTGTGTCTTGTTGAGGAGCTGGAAAGGCAACCTCATCTATTGTTGGAGGTTGCTGAGAACGTGTTTCCTCCGACTCGGATAGTGGGGAATTTCCTCGGTTGATTGACTGCACAAACTCCAGTAGCTGCGTTTCGTAGTCGACATCATTCATCATGTTTATATCAGGCAGGGTGCCGTTATTGCTAAGAACATCAAACAGCTGGGCCAGGGAGTCAGACAGAACAGTAGTCAGTTCGCCAGAGATCACATCCCGTTGATAGACAGGATGGAAGAGAGAATATATGACTCCTGGCTTTAGCAGATCGTATCTCAGAGATATCGCCACTGCTCGCTGGAACAGCTGTAGCTGGGTTTCAATGGACCGGAATGTCAAGGGGTGCACCAGCCATATGTGGTTAAGAAAGGTGAAAAAGCGCCGTAGCAGTGTCGATAGTAACCGCAGATTCACAGTACCATCCGTCAGAACATCCATAGCAAAATCCATCAGATGGAATGAATATTCCATTGCCGTACAAGCCCTAGGCTGTTCATGGACCATACATAATATAGAGTCCTCATGTATACCTGGCATTCCTTCTTTGTCTCCAGAGAGTCCTGGACTCCCTCCATGTCTCCTGTTTCCTACCACCGTCATTGCCTTGCAGGTGCATATTGCCGTATTGGAGGAAGCTCCAGGCAGCAGAGAGACTACCAAGATGTTTGCATCGATTATCAGTTTCTTGAGGTTCTCCACACACCATTTCATGGGCAGGCTGTCTTTGAGACTTTCATGTGCCAGAGGGGGAGCCGTGATGAGGAAGTCAATTGGGGCAGAATGGGCAACCAGAAATGACAGGTATCGCTGTATGTCATAGGGCGATCGAAGCGACCTGAGAAACGTTGCTGGGTCTTGTGAAGACAGTATCTCCAGCACAGAGACAGACATCTTGTCAATAAGTCAAGCGAGAGGCTATTCTCACAGTTGACCTCGAAGTACCGGCAGCAGACTGTAATCCATCGAGCGTAGATGACTGTGATGAGGGTATAAGAGGGGGTTTTAAGATGTATGTTGTTATGAGAGGTGAAAGGAGTGGAATGATAATGTTCAGGTCAGATGATATGTGGGTGAGTGATGTGGAACGAGACAGGAATCACTGGGGCGTTTTCATACAACGATCACGTCGTTCTCATACAACAATCATATCACTCAACAGCTTATCACTGTATCATCCTGAATACAGCTCCACTCTTCCCAAAGTATTACATTCACAATGCCCATCGAAAACCGGAGATCTATAAGAAGACCAGATTCGGTAACAAACTTCCACACTGAGACAATGGCAATAGAGGGAGCTGCCAGAGGAGTTCATTGGCAATGTATGGAATGCACTATAGGGGCAAAACTAGTGAATATCTGAAAAGTGATATAGCGGCTGAGATGGATGATCAACTGCAGATTCAATGCAGTAATATATATTACTATTTGGACCTCAGAGAGTGGGCCCCGTCTCTCGAACTCCTGAATTGACACAGCTGAGGGCTCCGAGTGACCATACACCAAAACCTCCAATCCTCCCACTTACATGAGCTTTTCACGCATAACAACGCCTTCAAGCCCCAAATGACTGTTGCCTATGATTGAGCCGTCAATATCAACAAAATATAATACTATTCCATAGCAAAACATCCTTCCTCCTAATCCTCCCAACCACTAACAGACTGTCTCTTATCTGATCCCCCAACTCTCCTATCTCTCCACTCCCCCTCCCCTCCTCTCCCAGGATGAGACGTGAAGTCGTCCACGTGACCTCCCCTCTAGCCAATGCTGAGATATCACTTGAGGTCTCAATTTTACCCTAGTAATCCTAATAAAGTTCGGCGCTAGCTTGACATCTCACTTTCGGCCAGTAAACAGCCAACTTGCCATCTCCGCCCATTTAATTATAAGAGGCCTTACATCTCCACTTCTGTTTCCTTCTTCGTTTCTCACTCTGGAAGTGCGGGCTTCACGGCAAGAGGTGAAGTTGATGATGGAAAAGAGAGCAGAAGTAAGGCATTGAGTCTCCGTTTGGGAAAGAAAGATAAGCAGGCGGGTGTGCGTGTATAAGCAGTGTGATAGTGATAAGGATATATTGCTGGAAAGGCTGAATATACTGGGATTGAAGAGGATAGGAGAATAGCTGTCCAAGAAGAATTTTTTTTTTCTCATTGGCTACAAAAGGGGACATTGAGTTTGGAGTGAAATATTTCACACGGTCTGCCGCTGATCTGTTTTGAGGGAGACCACAACGAAGGGAATCATTTGAAAAATAATCCTTGCAATCGAAAATATTACTAGCCACGATGACGAAAACGGCCAAAGTGGAGTCTCTTGCCCCTGAGCTGGACTCTTCTGTTGCTGTTGCTGCCGCTGCTGTTAAAAACTCTGGTGAAGACCAATTGTCTGAGAAAGACCTGCTGGCCATACATAATGGAATTGAGCACCCAACCACATCGGACGAAGACAGTATCATCAAGGATGCCATTGAAAACATCCGTGCTACTTGGGATGAGCAGAAGGTGGCTTTCTGTCCTATTCCCAACTGCAAGCCGGTCAAACGTTTCAAGTCCATAAAGGGTCTGCTCTACCACTTGACGATGAGACATCAAGAACCTTATCTCAATGCCATGAAGTCGAGAATACATGTTGAGTTTTTCGGCGAAAACCCAAGACAGTTGATCAACAAGCGCTTCAGAGAAAAGAATCTGCAGTCCGGTGATGAGTCTGCTTATAAAGTCCACCTGCGAAGATGCGCCTCCGCGGGATGCAAGGCTTTGGACGATGCTGAGGCTGAAGTGCCCAATCCCATGAAAGCTAAAGCCACGAAGGAATGGCTCAAGCTGCGTCAGGAGGGGAATATCTTCATTGATGCATTTGAATCGGGATTTGACATTCCCGATATTGGACTTCCTTTTGACTCCAAGCTCTACAACGCCTGGATGACCCGTTACTCGACATCTATTAACTACCCACCTTCTGTGCAGGGAAGTAAAACTTTGGTTGACGAGTGGGATAGAAAATTGTCCAATCCCGATCTTGCCAGCCTGGACAACTTCCTTGCCATAAAGCCTGCCCTGGACACGCAGCTGCCTATTGGTATACCTCAGAAGGCTTCTCCTGAGGCAGTCAGGCAGTACGAAGAGGCTGTAGAGAAGCTGCATAAGCAAAAATGGCTGGAGTCTCGAAATGAGCGTAAAATCATCCGACGGAAGAAGCGGGAGTCTCGACAGGGACTCACGCGGTCTGCCGCACAGGCTATGGTCAGCAATATGGGTCTAGAGGAACCGATACTGGTGGCATCAGAGACCCTTTCTTCATCTGGAGAGATCCACGACTCGGATCTAGTTGCCAATACCGAGGCGCTGGTGGGCCATATAGAATCCATCAATGCTGCCTCTATTGCAGATGAAGTGGTGGATGATGCTCTGAAAAACGCGTCGGTTTCCACCGGCAAAGGTGGCAAAAAGAAGCAGACAGGATTGTTCCAGTTGGCTGAGGCTGTGGAAGAACAAGCCAAGAAGGACGCTGCAGACAAAACTGACGACAACATCGATGTTGATCTGAAAGAAAAAAGCGAAGGTAACGGGGTCAAAGTCGGCTTGCCCGATGTGTCTGACTCAAAGAGGCTCGATGATAGTGTTGCTGACCACTTGTACAAGAGACTTCGAAGATGAGAGTGATTTGATCACTCAATGAACAACAGTCCATGCCCCAGTTGTCTATGGGTTATAATGAGGTATCTTTTTTCGTGATGTATGTACTTTCTCTCCACTTTTGTATGATAAATATCAGTTTTCTTTCTTTTAATTATCCTACCCCTGTAATGCGAATTCAGCCAAATAATCCTTCAGGCTTATACCCCATGGATCTTCTTTCATATATTGTGTACACTCAATCCATGACCATTTCTAATGTTTCATTCAAATGCAAGTAGAACTATATGTACATAACATCAACCGCAGAGCTCACATCTACTCATTGCCCTCTTCCTCCTCATCGTCTTCTTCCTCTTCCTCGTCATCCACTTGCTCTACAACCCGCTCCTCCCGATTGCTTCTCTTAAGACCGGAAATCTCCGATCTAAATGCCTTTTTGATTGTGTTGTTGGACAGAGCATCCCAAATCTTCAGTTTACCTTTGCTTCCAGACACAGCAATAACACCAGCGACTTCACTGTCAGGAGCAAAACTGCAGCTGAAAACATTCCCTACATCCAAGTCTCTGGACAGCATCATGCTGGGGTCCTTTCTCACATCCCACACTTTTATAGCCTTCTCTCCCATAGCAGAAGTGATCAGCACGCCAGGAACAAGCCGGGAAGAAGCTATGCTCGTCAAAGCATGATCGTGAGCCTGCAGCCGCCATAGAGGTTTGGAGGTATCTCTGACATCAATGGCGTTCACTACTCCAGCCTCGTCGCCGACAAACAGAACATTGGTGGATCCGAGGTTGCCCCACTCAACCACTTCGATATCTCTTCCGATTTTCCACGATGTGCTCATTTGGTCCTCGGCAACTCGGATATCGGAGATCTTCACATATCCGTCGTATCCCGAAGTGGCAAGGACACTGGAGCCCGTATCGAAAGACCCAACGGCATCGGCACTGTTGAACCATCGCACGTTTGACACCTTGTTGGAGTGGAGTCTGTTGTAGCTCTTCACACATGCGCCGCGGGTGAGATCCCATAGTTTCACTGTTCGGTCTGCCGAGCCGGAAGCAAGAATGGAGGAATGCATTTTGTTGTGGGAGAGCGAAAGTACGGCGTCAGTATGGCGGGAATCGTCCTGCTCGGCAGTCTTCTTCTTCTTCTTCCCCTTTTTGGCAGTAGTAGGAGCAGCTTCGCTGATTTCTCCTAAGATGACATCGGGGAACATCTTGTCCACAGTATCGAGGTTGAAGATTTCAATCTGAGGGTCAAAAGTGCCAACGGCGACAAAATTGCCAGGCTCGTTGATGGCTGATGGCCGAGCATTTATCCATTCCACACACAGTGGGAAGGCAGGAAGCATTATATCGTGGTGAACGTAAAGATTGCCCTCTCTGGATTCACTATCAGCCCCATCGTCATAGACATACACTTCCAGTGTGGATAGTTCGTCTTCCGTTTTGGCAGCCAGAATGAGATTGTCTGTGGGGTAGATTTGCAGTTCCTCTTTCTCCTCCTGGACTTCCTCTTCGGTGGGCGGCGGTAGCTCAATATAATCTCCGTTTTCCTCAGAGTGGAATTGACCCACTTTGAGGTTCGGGAATATATTTATAGCCTCGGCATCTTCGTCCTCATCGTCATAATGTTCCATATCGTATTCCTTCAGTTCATCGTCCTCTTCGGTGCTGGGGATGATTTTCTTTGAGTCCACTGGTTCCGTTTTTACATCTTCGTCTTCTTCTTCCTGTTTGACTGTTTCCTCATCTTCTCCGTCTTCCATTTCCGCTTCGTCCAGCTGCAGTTTGGCCATGGCGGAGATTCGGGCCGCTTCTTCATCGTTCAGCTCGTATTTCTCAGGGAACTCGCTGGCATAGCCGCGAGGCACCCAACTTGTGGCGGTGATCATGGCGGCTGATAGGTATGCACTCCTGTGTCTCTAGTACTTCACAGACACTACCACCGAGTACAAAGTGTGGCTGTCATCGGACGTTTTGACAAGCGAAATATCAATTTTCATGCTGGAGTAACAGGAAGATTTGTTCACACAGTAAACAAAAATTTTCGGTATGAAGCAAATGCAGTGATCCGAGGGGAGTTCGCAGGATTAGAGATTGTTGAGACGAGATGTGAGGTTAGAGGGGGGGATGCGAGCGATCGGAGTTGGCGATGCAATGCTGCTGCTGGATTTTTGAATGCAGGGGTGGAAGCGAATGAAAGCAGCGGCTGGTTTCTAGAGAATGTCCGGTGTATGGTGACTTGTTGAGAGCTTTGCAATTCAGGGTTTTGCCGGTGTTCACACAGTGGTTGGGGGGACTGTGAAGTGCTGGTACTTCCAGCCGGCAAGGGTACACTCTCCGGACAGGAAGAATTATATAGATTACAGCTCGACGTGAGCAGGATTTTCCGGCCAAAAGGGTTGATGACTACAAAATGCATAAGGCAGAAATATTACAGGTTCTGTTTCCCAATTGAGTGAATAAACGGTGAAGAGTTGATCGTCCCCTCATAGTGTAAGGCAATGGGGAATGGCAGGGAGAAGAATTTTGGAGTTAAAGTTTAACATGCAGGAAAAAGCGGAGAAAACCTTAACTGCAGAAGTGGAAAGATGAGATAATCAGAATCTCCTTTAGGAGAGACGAACGGTGAGATGAACGGTGGGGAACAGACTATTTGATGGCTGGCTTTAAGTGGGTTTCTCGGCCGAAAAGACGTATTGATGGCTGAAAATCCATAAGTATGCTGATTACCAACTGTCTTTAAAGTGCCTTGCGGAAGATCACCGGAAGAAGGGGCATTCTCAACTTCAACCTTTACTAACAGCGGAGGCTATTTCCCAAGGAGCGACTCGATTGCAAACGTAAGGGCAGCCTTATGCAATAGTCAGCTGTACTCAGGAATAATATACTTTTGGGGCCGTTTGTATATTTTTACAGGCTGTTAGCTTTTCACATTTGGGTGTTCCCCGTTTGGCTCGAGCAATACGCTTTGACCTCGCACTGAAACTAGAATTTTCACTCTGCTTTTACGTGGTGGGCTCCTTACAATTAAGCTTAAGGTTAATGCACAAAAATGTGTAATCGATGGCCTGGCTCCATCTTTGGTAGGTACTGCCTATTTTGGACCTTCTCATCTACTACTTTTGGAAGTCAAACTGAACACAGTTCAACATCGGAGTTCCTGTTCTTCAATCGACAGCCATAACTGCGAGAATGAAAGCAGTGCTCAATGGTGTAAGTCAAGAGATTGTTTTTTGTCTTTGCTAGCCCCACCACTGTTTTTTTTAACTGCCAGAGGGGAAATGGTGAGTTTGTATTCGCAAGTCGTGCTCACTGCATGGCATCACATGGACTGTGGCTGTCAAGAACTCCGGCATCTGGATGGTACCGCAGATCGTCCATCAATGTTAGAGGTGTTGTTTTTCTAGCGACACTACATGTACAGTTGAGTTGCTTAGCTAGAAAAGAGGGTGAAAGATTCAGCAGTGAGGACTCTCTCGAGTGGTTAGCAGCGCTGTTACCAAACAATCTAGTCTGCTTGATTAAGGCCAATTTGACTCCTTGGGGACTGGTGCTACCGTACAAGAGCTTTAAATGCCACTCTAGACAGGCCCTTTCAAAATCACCCTTCAATCTCTAGAACCACTCTTACATCTCTTCAGCGCTCGATCAAAAGTGTCATATTTCGTTCCAAATAATCCACATTTCTCTCTCCCCCTTCCTACTGAACCCCGACTTCACGTCTCCCCCTGGCTCTCTTCCTTTGATCACGTAATCTATAAGACCCGTTCAGGGCATTCTCATTTTCGTCTTATCGACTATGCCATTAATTCAGCGGTAAGTCAAGTGCCAATTCAAACAAGTTGGATGTCTAATGCGACTTCAAACAACTTGGATGTCTATATAGAAATACAGTATACTGTTCACTGACAGCAGAACCCAACCTGGTGCTCTCATAGTCTCTAATCACAATGGACCCATCTGCGGTGTCGGACTCGGAGCGGTCGGACTCCCAAATGTCCGATGCCTCGACCATCGAATCAGACAGAATGCGGTCTGTTTCGAATGTTGATATGGACGTAGATGCTGAAGATGAGGGGCATGAAGGAGGCAGAGGAGGTTCGAGTGGAGGGAAACTTTCGAACAGCAACGATGGACTGTTTGAGTACAATGCTGAAGAACAGATGGCTATCCGGAGTAAGAAGCCCTACAAAAAAGAGTATGTTGAATGAGGTGGTAACTGTTTGTTCGAAGCTTCTAGTGTTGGTATTCCAGCTGGTTGAGTTGGTTTTGTCAAATTGCAGCTGCAATGGCGAATCTGTCTTATTGGTCAAATATCTCTAACAATCCTGTTCTTCTAGTGTGAACTACTTTGAAAAAGTCAAAATCTCTGCTCTCGCTTTGATGAAAATGGTATGTTTGACAACTGAGACTTAGAAGTGGAAATTATTACTACACGTGAATCTGTCTGAGTGGCTCTAACAACTCAGGTGAAACATGCCCGGTCCGGCGGCTCGATAGAAGTGATGGGTCTGATGACAGGGAAGATTGTCAACAAATCATTTGTTGTTATGGACTCGTATCCCCTGCCTGTTGAAGGTACAGAAACCCGAGTCAATGCCATGAGCGAGGGATACGAATTCATGGTCCAGTATATCCAGTCTTCCCAGGAGGTCGGGAGGAACGAAAATGTCATTGGCTGGTACCATTCGCATCCCGGGTATGGCTGCTGGCTGTCGGGGATAGATGTGGAGACTCAGATGCTGCAGCAGCAGTTTCAGGATCCGTTTGTTGCAGTTGTAATTGACCCCGAAAAGACGATTGCTGGAGGGAAAGTAGATATCGGAGCTTTCAGGACGTATCCCGAAAACGAAGTGAGTAATACTGCAGGTATCACTTCAGACCCCAAGAACCTGGCAGGGAATATTAGCAAGCCTTCTTTGAAAGTGAAATCATCAACCCTACCACTAGGGAAAGTGAAAGACTTTGGAGCTCATTCCTTCCGTTACTATGCCCTGGAGGTGGAGTACTTCAAGTCTACCAGAGACACACAGCTTATGGACGAAGTATGGAAGCATCACTGGACCAATGCGCTTTCGCAGTCCGGAGTTACAGAGTTCCGGGAATCGTATATAACAGATCAGGTGATGGATCTGGCTAAGAAGTTCCTGGACTACGATCGCAATGAAAAACTCATCACGAAACCTCAGTTTAACAAAGCCTCAAGTCAGCTTTCGGCTTTCGGCTCTTCTGCCTCCTCATTAGACAGCTCTACAGGGCAAGGATCTCGCATTCATTCCGTTTTGCGTAGAGCAGGCTCATCTGCCTTGACGCTGAATATGACTTCCTCGGTTCGCCATCCCAATCCTCCGACGAATCTGAGATCCCAAACCAATCTGGGGAACAGGATAGCCAGCCGGGCTGCACTGGCGGGTCTCAGCTCTGTGAATTTCTCTTCTGGGGGATCTTCTTCTACCGATACCACCAGTACAAATGAGCTGAAAGAGGTAATCGCGCAGGGGAAAAGTATAGGAGCTGAGGAGGCACATCAGGTAGTTTTGCAGAAGGCGAAGGAGATGCTGTTTGGCTGATGCGATGCTGATGCGTTGCTGATAGGCTGGGAATGTGTAATGAGAGTTATGCGGGACATTAGTGGGAATACACCGGAATACACCGGAATACACCGGAATACACCGGAATAAATATGGGATTAAATGTGAATACCCACTTTCCTCTAACTGGGGAGATGGTAGATGTTTACTCCGCATTCCGGCTCGGACCCTTCGGGGTTATCTCGGTCTCCGTAACTCGCAGCAATCACTGACGGATTGAGAGGGTTCAGAGACACGCTTGAAACACAAGACTGGGACACTTTGAGCAGACTTGATGCCTGTTCTCGAACTCCCAGTTTTGCGTCGTGCCAAACTCTGATCTCCCCGGTTACTCCTCCTGCAAACAGCTCCCCTGTATTCAAGTTCAGATCACACCAAACTCTCTGTTTGGTATTTCCCTCAAACCCAGTCAATTCCCCCAGTTGCAGAAGATCCATCCGGGGATCCAGAATTGCTATGCTGTTGCCATCTCTGGGCACGGCATATAGGAATCTGTTATCCGCCGATGAGAGCACCTGAGCAATGCCGTTTCTATTGACGTCTTTCCTGCATGCTGTGATTATTCCGCTTCTGGTATCAATCAATGCTACTGCTCCACTATAACTTCCAGCGACAATGGTTGAAGAAGCATCGTCACCCAGATATCCTAGATGCGATATTATGCCTGATACTCTCAGTTCCGGGCTTACCTTGTTTGTATGTATAGTCAACGCTGCCTCGTCGCTCGGTCGCTCAGTAGCAAACAGAGACACTGTTGAATGTCCGCCCGCTGCGAAATAAGTGTCCGAGGGGCTGAAAGCTGTGGAGTATGGCGGGAGGTACTTTTCGTTTGTGGGGTCATAAAACCTGTAGTTTGCAACCTGGCCCCCGGTCAGCATGTTGTATAGCATTACAGGAACATCTCTGGTTCCTACAAGCACCAGGCAAGAAGCAGGGTTGGCCAGCGAAAAGGAGGGAATAACACTTGTTGATAGCACTGGCTGGGGGAAGAAGAGTCGGGAGAATGGAGGAAGTGGGGATACTTCTGTGCTGGATAGAAGGTCGGGGGGTCTGTTGATTGTGAGGTTTTGTTAGAAACTGAACAGCCAGAGGGATAGGATCAGTTTACCCTAGTTTCATTATCAAGCTGATCAACACTCACACTATTGTCAGTCTCACCCCACAGTCATCAAAAGTGGTGATGAGACTGGATCCATCAGGAGTCCATTGAGTTCTTCTTGCCACATTAGGATCTTTCTGAGACTTTTCCAGGACGTATTTGGCTTCGGAAAAAGGAGGATAGGTGTAGTGTGGAGTGCTTATAAGAAGCTCATCTCTGTATGATTTTTCTTTCTCCAATGTGTGGCTGATAGGGCCCCAGTACACTTTCCCTGTCGAAGCTACCAGCCGAGGGTCTGTCATGGGCACGAGTTTCAGCGTGTCAAGGGTTTCACTGTGGGGGCATCTGCAGCTGGTATTCAGCTCATAATCTACGATAAATAGTTGATCAGCGGCTTCTTTTCAGCAATCTATCAGTCGAAAGATGCTCTTCCATCACCTTGGCTCTGAACATATCATCTCCGAAATATCTGATATCCGGAGATAGATTATTTCGGAGATCGTAGTATCTCGTTCTCGGGACAGTGCTGTGCTCCGGACAGTTTTGTTCCCGGACAGCCACATCTTTTCGGACATCTGATCACGTAATCCCAGATACCCCAGCTGGACAGGCAAGCGTTTAAAAAAATTTACATTATGTGAGAAAGTGAACTTTTCAAACCGCTTTGATAAAGCAGTGAAAGAAGAGAAGTATGACATTATAAACTATTGGATTAAGGCGCAGTTTGGCTATCGAATCCTTGGGAGAAAGAATTATCCGAACTCCTATCGAATATGGTGAAAAAGGCCATTGACGCCCGGATCCCGGCTTTGATCCGAAATGGAGCTCAGGTATGTGTGCCAGCTGATCGAACATCAGGCAGCTAGAACCTTAGACGAAGATTCTTGAGGCTGGAATAAGAGGATTTTTGTGTTACTCTGATACTAACAGATATACCATCTTGTAGACAAAAGAGCGAAGTTTCTTTGTCATTGTGGGCGACAAAGCCCGCAACCAGCTGCCCAACCTGCACTATCTCATGACATCGGCAAACATGAAGATGAACAAGTCGGTGCTGTGGGCTTATAAGCACAAGCTCAGCGGCTTCACCTCTCACAGAAAGAAGCGAGAAGCAAAGATTAAAAAGGAAATCAAAAGAGGCATCAGAGAGGCCAATGACGAAGACCCTTTCGAGCTGTTTATCAGCTTGCAAAACATCCGCTATGTGTACTATAAGGAAACGGAAAACATTCTGGGAAACACATATGGCATGTGTATTCTGCAGGACTTTGAGGCACTGACTCCCAACCTACTTGCCCGCACTATCGAGACTGTTGAAGGAGGTGGGATTGTTGTCATTCTGCTAAAGTCCATGAAGTCTCTCAAACAGCTCTATACCCTGAATATGGATATCCATTCGCGGTATCGGACTGAGTCTCATCAGGATGTTGTTGCGCGGTTCAATGAGCGGTTTATCCTGTCTCTCGGGGCCTGTCGGACCTGTTTGGTGGTTGACGATGAGCTGAATGTGCTGCCCATCTCCGGAGGCAAGAATGTAAAGCCGCTGCCGCCCATTGAGGAAAACGCCGATGATCTTCTGCCCCATGCCCAGGAGCTGAAGGAAGTTAAGGAGTCCATCAAGGAGGTTTTGCCTGCCGGGCCGCTCATTGAGATGTCCCGCACTTTGGACCAGGCGAAGGCGCTGCTGACGTTTCTGGACGCCATTACCGAGAAGAGTCTCCGCAACACTGTTACTCTGACTGCCGGCAGAGGTCGGGGTAAGTCGGCAGCTTTGGGGCTGGCAATTGCCGGAGCGGTTGCTAATGGCTACTCCAATATCTTTGTCACTTCCCCCAGTCCGGAGAATCTGAAGACGCTGTTTGAGTTCATCTTCAAGGGCTTTGATGCTCTCAAGTACGAAGAACATATGGATTACGAGATCATCCAGTCCACCAACCCGGCGCTCAACAAGGCTATTGTCCGAGTAGACATTTTCAAGAACCACCGGCAGACAATTCAGTATATTCAGCCTCATGATTCCCATGTGCTGGGACAGGCCGAGCTGGTTGTGATTGATGAGGCTGCTGCTATTCCCTTGCCGGTGGTGAGAAAACTGCTAGGGCCCTACTTGGTATTTATTGCTTCTACCATCAACGGTTATGAGGGAACCGGACGCTCTCTGTCTCTGAAGCTGATTCAGCAGCTGAGAGAACAGGCTGCCGGCAAACTCGGCACATCTAATGATTACACAGTGGCCGATCGCGATGGCAAAAGCTCAAAGAACTCGAGACCCCAGTTGGACGCAAACGTCCATGGTCGGACTCTGAACGAAGTATCCTTGGACCAGCCAATCAGATACGCTCCTGGCGATCCTGTGGAGAAATGGCTGAACGATCTGCTGTGTTTGGATGCCCAGGTGACGAAGAGCACAAAAGTGTTTGAGAATGCCACTCTGTCTGTTGAGGACTGCGATCTGTACTTTGTCAACCGAGATGCTCTTTTCTCCTACCATCCTGTGTCTGAGGCCTTTCTGCACAAAATGATGGCGCTGTATGTCGCCAGCCACTACAAAAACTCCCCCAATGATCTGCAGCTGCTGAGTGACGCGCCGGCGCATCAGCTGTATGTTTTGGTGCCCAAACCGTCCCAACTCCCGGGGGAGTCTGAAGAGGCTTTCAAGAGGAGATCCAACAAACTGCCGGAGCCGATTGTTGTTTTGCAGATTGCGTTGGAAGGAGAGATCTCCAAACAGAGTATCCGCAACAGTCTGAGCCGAGGCGTGCGGGCAGGCGGAGATTTGATTCCGTGGCTGATGTCGCAGCAGTTCCAGGACGAGGAGTTTGCTGGACTTTCCGGGGCTCGGATAGTGCGGATTGCCACCCATCCTGATTTCGTGAACATGGGATACGGCAAGCGGGCGCTGGAGCTGCTGAACGACTATTTTGAGGGTAAATTCACTAGCTTGTATGAGGACGATTCCGTTTCCTCAGACGACAGGTTCCAGCTGCAGAAGATCACCGACGACGATTTTGAGTCTGGCAACCTGCTGGAGGAGAAAGTGAAGGTGAGAAGTCCCGACAAGGTTCCCCCCTTGCTGCTGAGTTTGGCTGAAAAGCCGCCTCACTTCATTCACTACTTGGGAGTGTCTTTCGGACTTACCCCCGGGCTGCGGAAGTTCTGGACGAAGTGTGGGTATGTGCCGGTGTATCTCCGGCAGACGGCGAACGAGCTTACCGGTGAGCACACATGTGTGATGCTGAAGACAGTGGAAGGCAGAGAGGGAGGATGGCTGGGGGAGTTTTCTGGTGATTTCCACAAGCGGATGTTGAATCTGCTGGCATATGAGTTCAAGAACTTCACTGTTTTCGAGGCCATGTTTGTTCTCGATGCAGCGAAGAGGGCTGATGTGAAGAATAGAAACGTGGAAGAGCTGACGAAGAGCGATCTGGACAAGCTGTTTTCTCCTTTTGACCTGAAGCGGCTGGAGTCCTATTCGAACAACCTGCTGGACTATCATGTGATTGTCGATATGGTCCCCACGATTGCTCTGTTGTACTTTTCTGATCGATTCCAGTCAAAGGTTGAGCTCTCACACATCCAGGCTGCTATTTTGCTGGGAATTGGCTTGCAGAAGAAGACTTTGGACACAATCCAGAAGGAGCTGAACATTGAGATGAACCAGGTGATGGCAATGTTCGGTAAGATTGTTCGGAAAGTTTCCAAATACTTCTCCCAGGTCCTGAAAGAGGCTGCCGGCAAAGATATCCCTGATGCCAAAAACACTGCTGATATCATTGATGGCAACAGTGAAGACGACGGAGAGGGTAACTTCCAGGAGCTGGATCAGACTCTAGAGGAAGAGTTGGACGAGGCCAAGAGGGAAGTGATGTCCCAGTTGTCCGAAAAGCAAAAGGAGCTTCTGCAGTCACTGGATTTGTCTCAGTACGAAATTACGGATGATATGGACTTCCAAGGTGCATCGAAAGTAGTGGAGAAGTCTGGCGTTTTGAGTGTGAAGAACCCGATAAAGACAGCCAAGCGGAAGAAGGAGAGTGCTGAGGCTATTTACAATGAGGAAATGAAGGAACTGAAAAAGTCAAAAAAGAAGTCAAAGAAGCACCATTGATCAGACGGTTGAGTGTTGATGTAATCTGCTCATTGTCGTTTCGGAGATCGGACATCTCTCTGCCGGCTCTCACTGATGATTGATTCTGCTGTTAGTGTACTCTAGTATCGGAGTGGTATTGAGACTCTTCTAGGAGTCAAAGCAATGAAAAAAGGACTGTATTTCTCTTGTTTCCGTGGGCCGAATCATATACCTGTATAGTCATCATTAGAGAAGATCGTGTGATCTGTATTGAAACACTACCGACCTTGTAATCATGCATCTCGCTTTTCGGCTCCTACTTGGTCTGCTATGGAATCAAGAGCCCACTCAACTAGCGTTACCAAAGGTTTCCCGTCATTGTCGAAATCCTTGATATGCAGCTCCTCCTTCGCATATTTGTTGAGTTTTCGGTATTTATCATCTTCCGCCATTCTGGGATCATCCACAGGGATGAAAAGATGCTGATGATTGGCAACATATGCAGGCCAGACCATTTTGTCAAAGTAGCCCGGAGGATCAACCCAAAAGCCCTCGATTGTTGAGTACCCCTTTCTATTCTCTCTTCTTTCCTTCAGAACAAAGTATGGAGCATGAAGAAATAGTTTGACATCAAAGTGGCGTATCACTTCGGGATCGTGGTATAACATAAAGCCATCCACTATGCAAAATCTCAGACATGAAGGGTCATCGATATACAGTTTCTGACGCAGCCCCTCAATCAGAGCGTTCGTCTTCTTCCTTAGAGCATTGATCTCTTGCTCTGTGAATGAGGAGGTCAGATCGTACGGCTCATCTGACTGGTTTGTGAGGTTCGTCACGCTCGTCGAACCTGTTGCTTTGATCTGTTTTATAGCCTCCAGCATGCGCACAAAATCAATCGCTTCCGGAGTGTCCCAGTCCTGTTCTCCTTTGCTCTCATTGAACGGGATCTCACTGTCGGGCTGCAACAGACAGATTCGATTAGTTTCCAACCATTGAACTGAGCTTTCCATAGCCAGTCCCAAAATTTCCCTAGCCAAACAATCCCATTCAGTAGCATACTTTATAGAAATCATCTTGGTGTATTATCTGGCAGTTCGGTAGCAGCTGGTTGAGAATCCGACTCAGCGTCTGTGCTCGCGTGAACGTTAGTATGCTCATTCAGCGATGACATTTCCTATATTTGCTCAACATACCGTCTTTCCGGAGCTTGAAGCTCCACTCAGACCGATGATAACTGTCTGGATCCCTGTCATCTCCCATAATGGGGATTGTTTCTATCAATATGAGACTCTACAGCTGTTGAGCTAACAATTGGTGTTTTGTGTAGTCTGTCTTCCGATCAAATAATGCCTGTACACAAACTGCACAACACTTGTACACAAATTGCATAGGCGGTTAGGTCTGATATTTGATGTTAGGTGCCTTCCGCATTCAGCTTTACGCGTCACCTGTGCATATATATGCATATAGCATGCATATGCCTCTGTTTCCCAAAACAAATTCCGATTCTCAGAATCAAATTGCACAATTCAACCTCATATGATGAAGATAAGCGGCCGTACATAAGGAAACCAGGAGATGCCTTTGAATATGCTGGTCTTTTCTTGTCCTACTGGTTATGAAACAGCAGGAAAATGTTGAGATTGTATGAAGAGAAGGTCTTCACCACATCTCTTTCCTATTCCCACTGAATTTGACATTGTGTGTGACTCAAACTGGCTTGCTACAACATATCAAACACCAATAAACTATGACTGGACCCGGCGATGTCTGGATCTTCGGCTACGGCTCGCTTATCTTCAAGCCGCCACCCCACACTGTTGAGGCGAAAAAAGGCTATATTCTCGGGTTCAAGCGGAGGTTCTGGCAGTCTTCTTCCGATCATCGCGGGACAGAAGAGTTCCCTGGCCGTGTAGTGACCTTAGTAGACAACGATACTGTGGAAATGATAAAAGACAAGTACATTGGCGAGGAGTACGATGCTGAAGAGGAGGAGGAGAAACAGCTAGTGAATGTAGGAGTGAAGGAGGACGAGTTCTTCACTTGGGGAGTGGCCTACAGAATCGACCCCGCAAAAGTGGATGAGGTGATGGAGTATCTGGATATCCGAGAGCAGGACGGATACACCGCTTTGCATGTTCCTTTCTATCCAGTTGGGGATTACGGAACTGATACAAATAGCGTTACAGACAACGACATCATCACTCCAATCACAGCACTAGCATACATTGGCACTCATGACAATCCATCCTTCCTGGGACCGGTGAAGGCGTCGAAACTGGCCGAAAGAATAGTTGCTTCCCGAGGGCCTTCCGGGGAGAATCGGGAGTATCTTTACAAACTGGAAGAGTCTCTACGAGCTCTGCATCCAGACGCACTGGACTGCCATGTGGCATTACTAGCTGATCAAGCCCGGAAACTGGAGCGTCAGAAAGCTACGCTATAAACATGCATTGGGGATTCAACCAGTGACACGAACATCTTGTCATATAGAGTTATGCATAAAAATGGCTGAATATGGGGTGTGTTATGAAATGTTATGGGATGTTAGGGAAAGGATAAGATATCGTTCTGCAGCATAGAGGAGCAGAACTGATAGAGGGAGGTGGCGGCAGGTAATCTGCCATAATTCGCATTCAGTAAACCAGGAAATAGAGCTATGGGTATAGTGGCTTTCTATCGTCATGTAAATGCAAATCTCTTCACGGATATCGAGCCATGTAATCCAGTATATCTGTGTCATTTGGCCGAAAGATCTTATTCTTGCGCCTTTCCGACATTACCCTTCGACGGTGGTTGCCCGGCAGATGGTATAGCAAAGCCGACATGACTTTGATATCTGGTGTGTAGTTTATCGCAGCCCACCAAGAAGGCAACAGCAAAAGTTCATCAACAAAATGACAGATTCCCAGTACGCGGATATAGCGGTGCCACAGTTCGTGCTTTGGGACGACCTTTTTGGACTCATCCAAAACCGGGTCCCCTGTCACCACATGTTTTTTGAATTCTGCTATTGCTCTTTCGTAAGCATAGACCCCGTCCCATTTGGGGAAAGTGAACGTCTCAGCATTTTTGGAAAGGTCAATGTTGAACGTCTCGGGGCTCTTGAGATTGACATGTCTTCTGTTTGTCGTAGCTTGTAATGTCGCTGCCTTGAGAAGAGCGGAAAGAACCATTGCTTCGGGTCTCTTATTGACAGCAAGAAAGTGCTCTTTGTAGAGTTCCCAGACATTTTCGGAAACCCCGTTTGAGGCTTCCAGAAGCATAATGGAACCAATAGTGAAGGGAGTTTTACTGTCTGCAGGCAGAGATGCAAAAACTTCCCTGGCCATCGATTTGCTGTGGTTACTCGAAAGAGCGTATAGATAGGCGTTCATCACGATAGGGTCAAGATGCTCCTTGTAGCTTCTCCTTTTCCATTTGGTCGAGTTTTTGTAATACTCATGGATCATCTGGGGTAAAATCTCCACATCCCTGACGCTTGAGAATAGCGATCTGACGGCCATGGAGTTGATGCTCACTTTGTATCGCAGCATCATATTCCATAGCTCAAGAGCCAACTCCTGAGATATATCAGTGAACGATTTCAGGCGATAGATGTACAGACTCCAGATCTGATGGTCTTTGTAGTAAGTTTGGTGGTTCTTTCGTTCGGCCAATATTCTCTGAAAATCAGTAGTAAGTGCCGGGGCACTTTTAGCTGAGATAAGCTGATAATACAAAAGGCGCACCTGCAATGTACGCAGGTACTCCTTATTGTGTTGGAAATCTTCTTTCATGAGCGTCATAAGCAAATTCTTTCTGTTGTCTTTCGGGCTTCCAAGGTCCTCTGAAGACGCGCTCATGAAATCCGAGTTAGGGTTACAGCCGGCGGTCGTGTTGGCTACGACTGTTAGGTCTGAAACATTGGCAGGCCCCACTTCCTCCTCCAAAACCACCCTATCCCACGCCAAATCAATCAAAGCCTCAGCTTTCTCAGATTCACCTAGACGCTCCAGTGAGATTGCCAGAGCAATCATACCTTCAACACTCAACTCAGCAGCAACAGTGTCAATACTAGAACCATCCGCCACATTGGGTAGAAAGGACACATTCCCCTCAACTACCTTTTTACAGGAAGTCTCATAGTAGTTTTTCAGGTCTTCCACAATATCATGCACCAGAGACAGCTCGTTATACTCCTCTTGCTCATTGCCGTTCAGGAAATCCTCAAACGGAACTTTCATTTTGGAGAGCAGCACAAGCTGACTTCGGAAAACAATATCGGCATCTTTGTTGTCGTAGTTATACGTACAGTCAACAAGAAACCATAGCAGCCGATTGAAGATTGACTTGGTTCGCATTTCCGGTCGGGCACAATCCGAGAACACCTCAGCGGCAACAAATATACCATCTCTCCAGTTGCTCTTGCAGCTCCGGACTACCGAATAGAACATTCTAACCTGCTCCCAGTTATCCCAAAACACGGCATCGGCGGAAGCGGCCGGCGAACGCATGTAGTAGACATACAGATCCGATTGGAGCTTTGCGTCTATCTCGGTATGAGTGTGTCTTTTCAGTAGGACGGCAATAGTAGCAGGAGCAGGAAGTCTGTTTTGCTCCTCCAGTTTCGCCAATTGCGGAAGGAGGGAACAAGAGGTATCGAGCTTTAAGGTGTGCAAAGCGTCCTCAACAGTCTTGGTGAGGTACATCTCTTGAGTCTGTTTCAGCATCTCCAAAGTGTATCCCAAACGTTTCTTGTATAGATAAAGAGCGGCAGAGAAATACACTTGGGTTAGGTTCAGCAGTTCTTTTGTATCCATAGACAAATGTTTCTTGGAACTTAGTTTGCTCCTCATGCTAGAGGAAAGATCAACTTTGAGATTCAAAAGTGACATCCGAAAGTTTCTTTCCACGGAAAACCCCCTCAAAGCATCAATGTAAGCCACATCTATCTCCTTCTCCTTCTCTTTTGACGAGAAGCCGCTTGAGAGATCTGAGGACTCCTCCCAAATGCAGTCGGATGTAGCCGAATCTCTAGCTCTCAGATGTTTCTCATAGATGTCTATAAGCTCCAGAAAGCTCTCAATAGTTGTGTCCTTTGCAGCAATCTGATGTAAAGTATTCCACTCCTCCAATATCCAAACCTCCAATAAGCCATTCTCTTCCAAGAGCAGCATGAGATAGTTCCCCAAATTGACTATCGTTCGGCGCTCAGTGTCTGATATTCCCTTTCCTTCCCCTTCTTTGTCCACATTCAATGCCGCATTATTCATATGGGCCAATAGCAATCGAACGGACATAGACAGAATGTAACTCACTCTTCTGGCCAGTACGGCTTCCCGGACCTTCACATACTCTCCAAAGGCTTTCCGTTTGGCAATGATTTTCCTAGGATGGTGGAAGCGAATGTTGTTGGAGCGCCTCTCGAAATGATCCGAACGAAGGGGCCGCCGCAGGAGAACAGTGAAAAACTCGGCTGTCAAATCAACTTCTGAAGGGACTGGAAGTGAGAAAGTTTCTTCAGCTTTGGCGTTCTCAATGACACGGCCTTTCTTGATAGGTCTAGCTGAGGTTTCTGCAGGGTTTTGACCAACGGAGTTAGGTTTCATATAGACCGAAGCTGTTGCCAGAGATCTGCAGTGTATATACAGCATGAAGGCTTTTCGACATTCTCGACATGCTCCTTGATATATAGCGTATGAGTTGCCGATGTTCACTTTCAGCCCTGCCTGCCTCCAGCGCAGCGAGCGCTTCAACGAGAGACTCATATCTGATATTAGGGATCCGCTACCGTTTCATATTGGCTGAGCTTGCAGTTGTTTGATCTGATTTGGGATCCTTGATCTTAGGTACTGTTTACTGTTTGCTCAGTGACTCTACTCCCCCCACTTTATCACCATCATTCTGCTGTCTTCGCTAGTAGATAAAAGTGACGCCAGAAAGGACTTGTCACAATCTACTTGTGTGATTTGCAACTATCAACTTTTCGTCAGCACATTAAACGTTCAGAGCCTACTTTTCATATCTCGTTCGCTCCTCGTAATTTTTTCGTTGATGATCATTTTCAACTGTTAGGCCTATCGGAGATTTCCGACACAACTTGTTAGGCAGTTTTTCCAGTTTGAGATTGGTCGAGCTCAGCGTCGCTGAGCCACATTTGGGGCATCCTAATTAGGAACATCTTAACTCCACGCCACACTGGGTGAGGCGCAGGGGCCGCAACCAAACCTAAACTAGTTTCCCTAACATAATCACATAATCCTTTTGATGTCATATCTCATCAGCTCTTCAATTTGTATGAAAAGATAACAAAAACCAAGGGACCTTCAAACAAACCAAAGACGTATTTTGGAGCTTTACGGAGCCATCAATAAGCTTTTACAAACAGCCTTGACAGACATGTTTTGACAATGCAGAAGAGGGCCGATAAGGGCTGGCACTTGATCTGCTTCTAGGCTTTCTTCAACCAATTCTCGCCCCTCAATGAATAATCAAATGCTCTACAGTCTTTAACACTTCGATCACACATCCCTCATCTCCTGCATGTAAATACCCAAACACAAAGATGAGGCCGCGGAAGACCAAAAAGGAAGGAGCTCGAAAGGACCAGCTGGACCCGGTATACCGGGAAATGGTGCGGGAGTACATTTCTCGCCTCCCGCCAGACTCCCGCAGATCCCCCAGTCAGCCTCTGAAACGGAAACGCCGGAGGATTCAAACTCCCACAGCGTCAGAAAGAGGCACTGAAACTGTCCACGATGTGGTGGAAATTGACAGCGACCGGCAGGACGGTACGAACAAGCCGACACCTAACAGGCCAAGCAAAAGGAGTCTCACAACTGAACCTACAAATTCCGAGATCATCTCCCTAACGAGCGACGAAGAGTCAAAAGCTCCTAACATTACAAACCCCGAGGACGGCGATTCCGCTGATGAATCCTTTGACGATGCCGACTTCGAAGACGTCACCGAACCCCAATCCGACTTCTCATCCCGCCCAGGCTCTTTGGCCCCCGGAAAGCTATCCGAAACAACTTCCGACGCTCTGAACGGGACTTCCGGGGATATCACAATCACATTCCGCGAGGAGCAGCCGGCAGCCAAACGCGGCAAGAAAACCTCAAAGCAGGTGGTTATTCCCAAAGAGGAAAAAGAGTTCCGGTTGTTCTTCCACCAGCTGGTGTTACTGGCCCAGCTGGCACATGTATATATCCGCAACAAATGGTGCAGCGACTATGAGATTCGACGAGCTCTTCGGCAGTCCCTGCACCCTTCCATCCGAGCCGAGCTTTTTCCCGAAAAGGGACTCACGCAGCACGTGAAGAACCGCAAATTCCTCGACGGCCTGCGGCATGCCATGCAGGAGTGGCACGCGCGGTTTAACGTGACGAGCCGAACGGCCACAATATTCACGCGCACGTGGGCGGAGGTGGCGCAAAAATGCAAACTGAGACGGCGGGACGGCATGTCTTTGCGCCGGTTCCGCAAACACGTGATCAACCGCCGCGGGTCGCTGGAACTTGGGGCTCAAGGATTCTGTGCCCTTTTGCGCGCGGCGGATATTGACGCGCGGCTTGTGGTGTCTTTGCAACCACCGGATATCACCTCAAACGCGCTGTCCACAAGAGGCGATGCCGAAAGTACCGCAAAACAGCCCTCTGGCGTGCCGCTGGTACAAACAGGGAATTACCCTGTTGTGTGGGTGGAAGCGTACAATCCCTATTCCCGCAGCTGGATCACAATCGACCCTGTGGTGCAGCAGATTGTGGAGGCCGTGGGCACAAAGTCCAAACTGGAGCCGCCACAATCGGACCCGCGGAACATATTGCGGTATGTGGTGGCGTTCGACGCCGGGTATTGTGGCCGCGACGTCACCCGCCGCTACGCACACGCCATGAACGGCAAGACCCGCAAGCGGCGCATCACGCGGGACGAAGCGGGGAAGCGCTGGTGGGACCGGGCGTTAAGGTTTTTTGCCCCGCCGTACCCCGCATCTCGGGATCTGGAAGAGGATGCCGAGATGCTGAAGCGGCATTTGGCGGAAGGCATGCCGAGCAGCGTGCAGGATTTCAAAAACCACCCCGTGTATGCGCTGGAGCGGCATTTGCACAAAAACCAGATTGTGTACCCGAAAACGCGGTGCGGGACGCTGCGCTTGAGGGGCACGCGGGGCAAAGGTGACACAGTCGTGTCTGTGTACCCGCGGAAGAACGTGCACACGCTTCGCTCGGCCCGCGCGTGGTATCAGCGCGGAAGGGTGGTTAAGGTTGGGGAGCAGAGTCTGCTGACTGTGCGGCATACTTCGGAAGGGACACAAAGCGCCGTCGGAACTGGAACGGAAGCCGAGCTGTTTGCGGACGCCGAGGAAGGGCGGGAAGAAGGCGAGGAGGTCCGATTGTACGCCGAGTTTCAGACGGAGGAGTACGTACCGCCGAAAGTGGTAAACGGGGAAGTGCCCAAAAACGGATACGGAAACCTCGACGTGTATGTACCGAGCATGGTGCCGGCGGGCGGCGTACATATCCGGGAGCGGAACGCCGAAGAGGCGGCCCGCATAGCTGCTGTTCCGTACGCCAAGGCCGTCGTCGGGTTCGACTACAACCGGCGGAGTGCCAACCCGCGCATTGAGGGGGTGGTAGTTGCCAAGGAGTATGCCGAGGCTGTTAGGGAGATATGTGCCGCGTTGCAGGAGCAGAAGCGGGAAGAGCAGCGGGCGAATTTGGCAGTGAAGACGCTGATGATGTGGAAAGTGTTGCTGACAAAAATGTCTATTCAGAAGCGGCTGGAAACTCAGCATGGGGCTATTGAGGAGGAGGAGGAGGAGGAGGAGGAGGAGGAGGAAAGGGAAAGAGGAAGGAATGTAGAAGAAAATGAAGAGGAGGAGGGAGGAGTTAGGGGAGAAGATAGGGGGAATGGGAGGAACAGTGGAAGTAGGGGATATTACGGTAGAATTGCTTCTGAGGATGATTTTGGCAGTAGGAGAGATACTGAGGCGGATGAGAGAGAAGGTGGATACTCCGCTGATTTTCCTGTCAGGGATTTCAACCCGGCATGGTATGGGAATTCGGATGAGGACGGAATGGGTGGAGGTTACTATGGCAGTGAGGACGAAGGCGGGTTTCTTGTAGGGGCAATAGAGGTTAATGAGGCGCCCAGAAAGAGGGGGAAAGAGGAGGAGGTTATGCGTTTTGATGGGAAGGATGAGGAAGTTAGTATGAAGGCGGGGTTGTTAGGTGTGGAAGGAGATGTGTGGGATGGGGGGAATAAGGAGAATGACAGAGGGGATGTGAGTTCAGGAGGGGAGTTTACTGCCATGGGAAGGACTTTTAGGCGGCTTCCTAGGGAGGGAAATGAAGGCGATAAAAAGAGGAAGAAAGCTGGTAGGGTGGGTTTTGGAGTTTTGAGAAGAGATGAAGAGGATAGGAAAGGAGAATCTGAACATTCAGAAGGTGTGATGGAACTCAAAGAAGGAAATGAAGAAGAAGAGGAGGAAGCTGGCGGATCTATTCCCGAAGAACTGGCAATTGAGGAATCCGGTGGGTTCATTCCTGAAGACGTAATCGAAAATGACGAAGAAACAGAAGCTGGCGGATTTCTTCCTGAAGATGGGGATGTGGAAGACGATGATGGAGATTCCGAAGGAGTTGAATTGCTACCACAGAGTGCACAAAATCCCACCAGAATTCAGGAAGAAGAGATTATTGAAAACCTCACAGATGAAGAGGATTCTCTCGGGGAAGAGTCGGAATTTGACCCGGAGTTGGACTCCGGTAATGAATTTGTCCCCGAAGAAGAGTCGGAAGAGTTTGAGGACGAGGAATTTGAAAAGGAGGCAAGTCGGGAATTGGAAAGGGGAGACCGAAAGGGAAGTAAAAGAAAAGGCGGAATAGGCGGAACAGGCGGAACGGGTGAAAGGGGAGTTGCGGTTTCGGGTGATTCTCCCGCCGATCTCTTAGGGACTGATAACTCAAACTTCCTTCAGCGCCAACCGGATTTCATTGAGACTGTGGATTCTGATGGGGAGGAAGTTTCGTCCAGTGACGGGGGGTATAACATTCCCGAGCCGCAGCGGCCCGTTCGGCGGAGACTGGGAATTCGCTACGAGTTGGTGGTGAAACCTACAAAGGAAAATCTGGAGGAGAGATGCTCTACTGAGAAGACGACAGAAAAGGTTGCCGATATACCGGATTCGGTTGTTACGGCGTCCGGTGAGTTAGACGGAAAGTCTCGGAATGTTCCCCCGGAAGTTGCGGAACTGTCAAAACACTCCGAAGAAGCGGAGACGGATTGGACCGAGAGGCCGGATGAACTTTTGCCGGCCTCTCGGAATTCCGAGCCTCTCAATTCCGAGAATGTGAAAACCTCTGAAAGTCGCAAATCGGCTGAAGATGGTTATTACAGTGAGGAAAGGGCAGAAAGCAATGAACGTGAGAATCAAATCTCCGATATGGAAAATGCCGAGGATGCCGTTCTCCGCAGTGCAGCGTCTCCTGACGAAGATGGCTTCGAGTTTGAATACAGTGACGAGGAGTAGATGAAGAGTGAAGGATCAAAGGAGTAAAGGTGTACGAATGGAATCATTGTGTATTTCAGCACAGTTCAGAGCTTATGGAACCTATATTGACGCATGCATGCTCGAGTTCAGTTCACAATCCTGTGAACATATGTTCACCTGGAAAGCTGGAGGTTTTTGATCGAAATACAGCTATAATCTGATGATGTTGATTTATATACATCTCTCGATTGCCTGCTGCTGAATGACAGGAAAGTGCACCTTCGTGAATGAATGGTTGTAATATTGGGTACACATTAGCTTCAGTAGCGTCCTCTGATTTTGAGAATGAAGCAGTCTTCTTCGATGAACGTCAAGTCACAATTTATTCAGTCAAAGAGTTGGCTACCAAATGTAAGGATCTCTTTTCATTGGCCTCCGTTGTCTCTCGTATGGCTGTTAGGTCATTTCCTATTTCTGCAAGCTCCCAACTTATCTTCTCCGGAATTCTCTTAGCTCTGTAGTTAACGTTAAGCTTTACCCACGTACGGAACATTCTGCAAACTTAGCTTCCAAAGTATGGGGGTCTTCCACGAGACTCCCTGCAAGCAAAGAGTTATGAAACATACTACAAACTACTATGACTTTCTACTGCGTGAAGAAGTCGTCTGAGAGAGATGATGTTGCAATACTATGGCCGTTAAAGCCGGATCAAAAATTTTGATCCCAGTCAAAGGTGTCCAGTCATCATTCTATCTCATTGCCAGTCAGGAGCACTAAGCAGGCTTGTCACTCTTGGCAATGTCTTGACTGAAGATCGTGTGGGGAAAACAAATGAGAGGAAGAAAGAGAGATGATCAGTTGTGATGGGAGTCTCTCAGCACAAAAAGAGAAGAGTTAATGGAAAAGAAAAATGACTCTAATAACAGTTATTCACAGCTCTAGAAACAAAATAAGTACCAACACTATCACAACAAACTCCAATGTTCCCACTGGAGTTGACCCTCACGTCTCACCCCGTTTCCAACCATCAAGCTTCCTACAACCTGTCTGTCAAGCACGCCTTGGCTGCTTTCCTTATCTTCTCCGGCTAGGTCTCAAATTTGCATCATCTCTAAAACTATTCTGGCACCTTCTAACAACTATTTGTCTAATATCAACATACTATATTGCACATTCAATCACATGCATCTCCTTTATAATCCACCTTTTGCAGCCACTCGCTTAACTCCGCATTGTCTCCAGACTCTCCACCCTTCCACTTCTCCTACCGTCTCCGCTTTCTACTATACGCAGCATTAACCTCAGCCTCCCAATCTTATCACTTCCGTACATCCGTATCCGGCAATGCCTTCAAACTCTAAGCCACTCACTTCTGCAACCTGCCGTATCTTTCAGCTGACAAACGACATCAACCAAACATCTTTTCACTACTTGCAATCAACAAATATACCACGGAACGGAGTTCGGAAGACCTTCGGCAGAATTATGGAAGAAACCCTCGGCAGACGGAACGCTCGGCAGACACAATCACAGCTCCGGCGGCTCGGCAGAACAGAACAAATCAACAAAACTCAGCGGCAGACCCAATGAGGAGCCATTCGATTGTTCTGCTCCCAGTGCTTTCGGTAGCAGGCAGATAAGAGCAGAAAAGAAGGGTGTTCTTGGCAGATTTGGCGGGTTCTGGAGAATCTAGAGGTATAAAAGTATCCGACTTGTGTGCAAGAGTTTCCTCTTGTTTGCGCATTTGACGGGATTTGGGCGAGAGAAGGAAGACTGAAAAGGCTATCAAAATCGGTTACGAGAAGCAGAACTGAGAAGCCACCAGCGGAGTTGAGAAGACACTTACTGCGCCACAGATTCAACCACCTGATTACTCACGCCTCACTGGAATCTCCTGAAAAGGCAATTTCCGCAGGAAAAGGCAGGCTTCACGGAATTGTTGAACCTGCCACTGAGCCTAAGTTTGGCCAACTGATTCTGCGCCACACCCTGCGCCACACATCCCTTGGGCCCCACTGCGCCACATCCCTACGGAAACTGCGCCACACGGTACTCACATCCTAAACCTCCAAGCACAACCCCTCATTCCCTTGCTGCGCCTCACATACCTTTCCCTCTCCCTCCCAAAATGGTGTGGGACCATCTGAATCTGGCGAAAAGCCACATCGCCTACGCCATCCTTGGCACCTTCACCGCCCTCTTCTCCCTCGTTTCCCTTTTCGTAAAAGAACGTCTCTACATCGGCGAAGCCACAGTTGCCGTCATTGTCGGCATCATTGTCGGCCCGTTCTGCCTGGACTGGTTTACCCCAACAACGTGGGGCGACACAGACAACATCACATTGGAGATCTCCCGCATTGTGTTATGTGTGCAGATCTTCGCTGTGGCGGTGGAGCTGCCGAAAAAGTACATGCTGCGCCACGCGCTGTCTGTGGCGATGCTGCTGGTTCCGGTAATGACGTACGGGTGGCTCATCACGTCCGTGTTTGTGTGGAAGCTGTTCCCGCAGCTCACGTGGCTGGAGGCGCTGATTGTGGCGGCCTGCGTGACTGCCACAGACCCCGTGCTGGCCTCCGCCGTCGTCGGGAAAGGCAAATTTGCCCAGCGCGTGCCGGGCCACCTCCGCAATATCCTGTCGGCCGAATCCGGATGCAACGACGGCATGGCGTTCCCGTTTCTGTACCTCGGCTTGTACATCTTGGAGTACAAAGGCCACCCGGGCGAGATTGTGAAGGACTGGATCGGCATTACCGTTTTGTACGAGTGCGTGTTCGGATGTGTGCTCGGCTTTGTCATCGGCTATGTCGGCCGCCACAGCATAAAGTTTGCCGAGGCCCGCAACATCATTGACCGCGAGTCCTTTTTAGTGTTTTATTTCTGTTTAGCGCTTATGTGTGCCGGCTTCGGCTCGCTGCTCGGCACCGACGATCTGCTTGTGTCGTTTGCGGCAGGCGCCACATTTGCCTGGGACGGCTGGTTTGCCCGCAAGACGGAGGAGGCGCACGTGTCGAATGTGATTGACTTGCTACTCAATCTGGCCTATTTTGTCTATTTCGGCGCCATTATCCCGTTCCAGCACTTCAACAATGCCGTTTTGGGCCTCAACGCGTGGCGCTTTGTGGTGCTTGCCGTTTTGGTCATTTTGTTCCGGCGCATCCCGGCGCTGCTGCTGTTCAAGCCGGTAATTCCCGACGTGAAGACGTGGCGCGAGGCGCTGTTTTGCGGCCACTTCGGCCCCATCGGCGTCGGCGCCATCTTTGTGTCCATCCTGGCTCGGGCCGAGCTGGAGCACGTGAAAACGCCGCTGGCGGAACTGCCGCCGCCGGGCACAAAAAACTACTACATTATCACTGTCATCTGGCCGCTGGTCACGTTTATGGTGCTGGCGTCCATTATTGTGCACGGCTCGTCTGTGGCCGTCATCACGTTGGGCCGCCACCTCAACACAATGGCAATCACAATGTCGTACACAACCACAAACACAAACACTACCGGCGGTGGGCCGTCGTGGCTGGCGCGGCTGCCGGGACTTGACACAAAGAAATCTTTGTCTTTGCACCGCATTGACACAAACGCGGGAGAGGAGGCGCAGCGGCGGCTGTCGTTCGGAACTGTGGCGCACCACGCCGGCGGCATGTCGGCCGAGACGGTAAAGCAGCGGCGCAAGGAGCGGCGGCG
>JAKTWI010000229.1:0-65504 GCA_030561065.1 Sporopachydermia cereana | reverse complement strand
CCTCCCTACCCCTCATCCTCTACCCTGCCTCCACAATGACATCTCCTGCCCCCGCCACATCCGCGCCGGGTCCCGTGCCGTTCGAAACTATCGAGCAGCAGAAGGAAAACATCCAGCCGTTTGCCGCCGGCCGCTCCGCTTCCGCCCTGGCAAAAACATTCCGCTCCGCCACCCACATCGCCCACCACGACACCCCGGAAATGACCGCCGCCCGCAAACAGTTCGAACAGCAGCTGCAGAACTGCCACGAACTGGACGACCCACTGGAACCTTACCTCAACTACATACAATGGACTATGAACTCGTACCCTCAGGGCAACAGCATAGACAGCGGCTTGGTGTACCTGCTGGAGAAATGCACTTCTGTGTTCCGCGACACGCCCTTCTACAAAAACGACCCCCGCTATCTCCGCGTGTGGCTGCAGTATGCCCGGTACTCAGACAATCCGAAAGACATATTTGTGTACCTCTCCCACAAACAAATAGGCACAGGCCTGGCCACATACTATGAAGAATACGCAAACCTACTTGAGTCTTTGGGCAGGAAAACCCAGGCCGACGAAGTGTACCAGCAGGGGCTGCTACTAGAGGCGCGGCCGGTCGACCGGCTGCGGAAACGGTACCACGAGTTCAATGCGCGGCTGGCGGCGAACCCGCGGGATCCGAACGAGCCGAACACGCCGGTTTTGGCCCCCGTACGGACAGCCCTGGCGGCTACCGGCGGCCGGGGCGGCGGCATCATCGGGCCGGACAGGACGGCAGCCGCGGAACGGACAGGCCGGAAAATGTCGGTGTTTGCCGACCCGCACGGCACGGCCCGCGGCCCGCAGGACGGCCCGGATGCCGACGCGTGGTCCGAATTCGGCACGTTGGCCGCCCGGCGGAAGGAAAACACCCTGGCGGCTAAATCTTGGCAGGGAGAAGTGCTGGAAACGGCTATCGGGCACCCGGTGAAACCGCGGGAAAAGATTTCCATTTTCAGAGACGCCTCGGCCAACGGCAACAGCGTCAACTCCGTTTTCGACCACGTGTACAAAATGGTGGAGATCCCGGGGAAAAAACCCGAGCGGTTTAATGTGAATTTAGATCTCCTCTATCCACACGGCACGGGGTCCGGGGCGGAAGACGAGCTCAGCTTAGAGGAGCTGTACGCCCAAATGCGGGGCGTGTATTTCTTCTCCGAGAATTCCCCCGCCCCCGCCCCCGCCCCCGCCCCCGCATTTGCCGCAAGTAGTAATCCGAGCGGAACGGAAAACCACGCCAACCCCGCCCCCACTCCTCTCCAGTCCCGCGTGCCGCTAAAAGACTCCCCGCAGCGGGGCACCTCCCCAGAGCCGACCATGACGATATGCACCAAAGCGGCTACCGACGAGGTGTTTTCCATGTTCAACCAGCCGATCCAGCAAGACCCGTTTGACGACTCCGACGACTCGGACGACTCCGACGCCGACATCCCCACCACAATGCCGGTGCCCGAGGACAACACCAGCTTCTACAACAACTTCACCGACAACACCCGCGTCACGCGGACGGATCTGAGCCGAGCGGGCGGGAATGTCGGCACGGAAGCGGAAACGGAAATGGAAGCCGAAGCACCGTCGGAAGCGGAAGCGGAAGCGGCAAAGCGGAACGGAGCGGGCCTCATAAACCCAATAGACGAACACGTGCGCTCGGCGCTGCTCCGGCAGCTCCGCCCGCCGCTGGAAAGCTACCGCGGGTACTTCCGCTACGACAGCAACGCGGCTATGCTGGACGGGCTCAACAAATCCACCGTACTGAAACACGGCAGCAGCGGCTCCGGCGGGTCCAAACTGCCCGTTATCGAATTCCCCGGCACGGGGGACATTTTCTGTTTCCGTAAGGAGCTCGGCCGCGGAGGCTACGCCACAGTTTTCCTAGCCGAGTCGGCCCGAGGCGACCACCGCGCCCTCAAAGTAGAAAAACCCGCATGCGCCTGGGAGTTCTACATACTCAGCCAGCTGCAGCAGCGCCTAACGGCCATCCACCGGCCTCGCGAAATGCAGTCTGTAATCTCCATGGAGGCCCTCCACCTGTATAGAGACGAGGGGTACCTCATTCTGGACTATGCGGCCCAGGGCACCATTCTGGACATTGTAAATCTGTTCCGTGTGAACCAAAAACAAGGCGTGGAAGAAACCCTGGCAGTGTTTTTCTGCATTGAGCTGCTGCGGGTGGTGGAGGCCCTGCACGAGGCTCAAATACTGCATGGAGACTTAAAGCCCGACAACTGTATGGTGCGGTTTAGTAAAGTGAAAGACGAAAATTGGAGCCCCGACTATGAGCGGGACGGCAGTGAAGGCTGGGCGGCAAAAGGTATTCGGCTGATTGATTTCGGGCGGGCCATAGACATGTCGCTTATGCGGGACGGCAGGTTTGTCTGTGACTGGCGCACGGACCAGCAGGACTGTCCCGAGATGCGGGAAGGCCGTCCCTGGACATATGAGTGCGATTACTATGGTCTGGCAGGCATACTGCACACGCTGCTGTTTGGCAGCTATATAGAGGTGACGAAGGATTCCATGAACCCGGGAAAATACAAACTGGTGCAGCCGTTTAAGCGGTACTGGCAGCAGCACATGTGGGCGCCGCTGTTTGATGTGCTTATTAACTCGCGGAGCCATTTGGCACCCGGGCAGCAGTTTCCCATTACCAGCACGCTGGCGGCGCACCGGATGGAGTTTGAGGACTGGCTGGAGATGCACTGCTGTGATAAGGGGGAGAGTTTGAAGCAGCTGATTCAGGCGATTGAGGAGAGAACGGCAAGGAAGAGATGAGGAAGGAGGATAAGGAGAGAGAGAGAGAGAGAGAGGTTTAAGGGTAATGGATGAATGGAGAGTATGAATGGATGGAGAGGTGGAGATCGGTTTAAGAGTGTATGGATGAAATAGGCAGAAAAGGAGTAGAAAGATGGGGTTATGTAATATTATGAATGATGTTGAGGAGATGGTGGGGGATGTATTGGAAAGGCTGTGATGGTAGATAAGCAGTGATGGTAAATAAGCAGTGGCAAGCAAGGAAGGAGGAATAAGCTGAACGGTGTCCAGTAGCTGAAACAGCAGTGCTGGAGATGGTCAGGAGGATACATTCACAGTGAGTGATTGGGGAAATAATACTGCTGTCTGGTGAGAATTGGCACAGGCACCTTCGGATGAGTGGAGGATGCTAAGATGTGTTGATAGACGGATTGAAGCTGGTGAAGTTGTGACAGAACACTCAGTCCAAGCATACAGTCCTTTTCAGCAGTTCTTTACCGTCTCAGGCAGTTTTTCGATTCCTCGGCGACTGGTGGCTGGTCGTTCTTTCATATGATAGGAGGGTCTTCATATTGGCAGACTTCCCATAGTCAACAAAAATTCACGAGACAACAACAGAAGAGTCTTCGTACTGAGTATCTCACTTCTCATGTCTCAGCAACGTTTAAAGGTTTTGGGCACCAGCTGTCTCTTCTCACTTAGCTGCTTCTGTCTAGGAGACAGCCCGCACATATGGACAGGCAATCTCAAGAAGTAGACATATCCGAACATTAAAAGGTAGACATCTCGGAATAACAAGTCCTCTGAGTATTCCGGCTGGATTCCAAGTCTTTGAAGGTCTTGGCGGGTTCATCAATAGTGCAATTGACGATCATACGATCAACAGAGTCAGGGGTTCTCATAAGCCACTGATATACAGTATCATCCAAACTCGTCAGCATATAGTGAAGGCTTGATCTGTTCATAAAAGCAGCGGAACACCGGCCATGATACCTCTGACGCCCTTCTTACTATCTCTCGCAGGTTCAGATTCAAAATACCCCTCATCCACTTCTTCCTCTTCCCTCTCTCTGATACTCAGAAAGGATCTTCATAAGGGTCCTCCTCATCATAATCATCATCCTTCTCATACTGATAAACGATTGCTCCGCCTTCCTCAAACTCCTGTGCATTTAAATAGGGAAGCTCCACATTCTCTTTTGCCTGCTTCTGACGTTCGTTGGTAAGCAGATTGAAAGACGTGAGATCCTTCAGAAGCTCATTTGCATCAGCCGAGACCTTCTTGTCTTCCTCGAGAATCAAATCAAACTCCAGAGTGTGTCTGTTTACTATAAACTCGCAGGATGTTTTCCTCCCGGATTTCCGTTTCTGGACCAGCGATAGATGGAAATAAGTGTCCCTTTTCTTTGGCAGGTTCAGCAGTTCGGCATTGCGTATCAGCTCGTCCTGCGCATGTTCGTCCTGCAGAGGTTTGCTGTATGTTGTCATAATCGTGGAGGCAATGTATGACAGAAGGGTGAATGCTGAAGGGTAATAGGGATTTGAGTGGAGGGAAGTTTCGGGGTTGAAGGAGTGGTAGACGCCTAGGACCTGCATGTGTGGTAAAAGAAGCGCGGCCAGAAATGACGTGAGTTTGTCTGTGGGAATGAAGGAAAAGGAGTCAATGATAAGAAGGGTTTCTGGAATGCAGGAAGTAGTTAGTTAGTATGAGAAAGCAGGCTGAAATGGCTGGAGAAGGAGAGTCCATGTATACGAATTGTATCAACTCAATCGCTGAATACAGCCAGAGAAAAAGATAAGTAATCCACCGAATGCCTCACTTACTTTTGGAACTGTCAGCAATGGACAGAATATGTTTCACGATAGCGTCTAGTTTGAGCTCATCTCGGGCATTTAGAAAGTCGTATGCCTTCACAAAGACATTCACCCGCTGGTTCACCTGCGACTGCACACTTTCAAATGAGAGGTAAATCACCTGAGTGGCCTTGAGATAGTAAGTAGTATGTTAGTCGCCATCTCCTAAGCACTGTAATATCAACTAAAACCCAACTTGCCTTTATAGCTCAATTGTATGCCTATAGTGACTTCGATGACCTCTTCCTACCGCCACATACCTCGGGAATTTTGCTCCAGAAGAGATTCAGCACGCCTTCCTTGCCCTCCAAGACAGAGTCAACACATAGAATAAAGGGTGAGTTGTCCCGTAGGCTCAGCGTCCTAGATAGTAGGGCTGTATACTGGACTTTTGTCTTTGCAGTTGAAGAAGACATTCTGCTAACGGGGAAGTGGCGTTGTAGCGAGTGTGCAGCGGCTGTGAGTTAATGAGTCACAGATATGACAAGCTGGACTGTTTGATAGTCAGAGTTATGTTGAATTATATTACATTTGATTATAACTTTAGCATCTTTCTGATGCTGAAGATCACCTCAATCTTTCTTCATTTTCTGCTGAACAGGCCGGACATTCAGGGGAGGAAGGAAGTGAGATGTGATGTTCAGTGTGTATGGAGCGAGACCTGAGGTTGGGTGGAGACCTGAGGTTGAATGGGGTTGAGAGCTGAGCCAAGATATGAGCATTAAGATACAACAGGAATGAATAATACTAAATAGTGCTCGGCTAATTGTTGTATTACTTGCTACTAAATCTTGAGTAAAGACCCTTCCTTGCCCATTTTTGGGTCAACTCTGAGTTCTCTTCCAAGTATCTCCCCACTCTCTGGCTCGCCTACCTTCACATCTCACTCCACACTGAGTTGAGACGCGAAGTCCTTGAGGCCGCATTTCTCGGAGCCGATCCGGCTGATAGTGGCGGCCAATGCATGGAAAGAAGGAGTTGATGATTGTAGGATGCAATACATCTTGGAGAATATTATGGTGATTAGAGTAGAATTGGGGACTGAATTTACAAGGAAAGCAAGGCGGTGTTTTGTTGTGGCTGGAGACTGCGGTCATTGAGGAGCTGTGGTTTCGATATGATGATAGCTGAGACAACGGAGGACATGCAGATCGATTCACTCTATAGATAGCAACAATGAGTCTTCCCCTAAAACTAACGAGTTTGTTCATCCGAACGATTGCCAAACCCATAGCTGTGAGTTGCTGAATGTGAGGCTTGTGATGGCTTGTGGCAGGCACACCTACTGAGAGGTAGAGGAGTGTGGATGGCTCTTATGTGATGTTACTGCATGTATGGGAACTAACACAGCATTGGTATCTTTCACTTTGATGAGCTATAGGGGATGATTAAAAGTCAGGCAAAACAACATCCAAAGTTCAAAAAGATATGTGTGGGCTTTGCGCAGAAAATCCATCGCGCAGATGTGAAACTGCGGCTTCTGGCGGTGGGAGAAAGCCGAGCCAAAATCAGGCCACTAAGTGAGAACAGGGCTATCGACAATGGAGCCGAAATGCTGTCTGAGGGTTTTGTTTTTGCCGTGGCGGGGACCATGATATGGTTTGAGGCGTATAGAAGCAGGAAGAAAGAACTGAACAGGAGAGAAGCTGTCCAGGATGACATCCGGACTCTCCAGGATGAGATAGAATATCTGAAAGCTAAGCTGTCGGAGAAGGGTTTCAAAGTGGATGACTACAAAGTTCCAGAGGAGCTGCACCCATCTGTTCTGATACTTGGAGAACAGCAGGAACAGCAGGGTCAACAGGCTCAGTCTCAAGCTCAGGCAGCCCAGGCAGCTCAGACAGCTCAGGCAGCTCAGGAGGCAAAATGAGGAGGATGAGAGTTGACTATTCACGACTTGAGAGTGCATTTCATTTGTGTCTTTGCTGCTGTTGGATGACCAGCATTCTTTCTTTGAATTCAGAGAGGCTCGAACTTTGAAACCAGATCTACTCAATTGAGTATCGTGAAAGACGGAAAGGAAGAAGAACTACTTCAAAAAATTTCAAGGAATTGGTCAGAGTGGCTGATCAAAAGCTAGGTTTCCAGGGGTGACTCGCATCAGAAACAACATCATCAAACAAATGTCAGTTGGCCTGGTTGGAGAAGAGGACTCCTATGCTTCTTTATTAATCAGATTTGCCGACCGACAAGCCAAACATTCCGCTACGTTCTCGCGTATATGCATACATATTGATTCATTTTACATAGAAGGCCATACTGATAAAAATTTTAGAGTGATACACAATTAAGAGCTGCAATCCACAGCTTGGAGCTGCCTTGTCCATTAAGTTCCCTTCAAACGTCGCTCATCACATCCATACAATGAGTCCCACCTCACTCAGCATGTGCTCCAAATTAAGGTCCCAGTCTGGTCATCTCACAATTAATGTACCCAACCAATAATGTATCCAAAAATCTTCGCAGTCAACTTCATTCAATGACCTGACATTCCAAGTTATGGCGATCGCCCCAGTCTCATTACACGCCTCTGTTTGTTTATCTTATCGGTTGTGGAATTACAAACCAGGAAATGTATACCCTGAATTGGGACAGCTCTTTTGGGTCGTGTCTGTGTGGCCGCAGACACGCTGATGACGCGACGACCCGGGTAACTGGATTGTTTACCGCAATCACGAAAACATCCTGTTTAGATCAAACATATCTAAACTTGAATGAAAGATCTGTTGATAGAGACTGAGGTATATATCAACTTGAAGGGTTAGGTTAGAGGCTTCAAACCAAATAACTGTCATCTCCTTCTCTCAATCGACAGCCTCAAAATCATACACAATGGTACGTACAACTCCCAACTCTACTGATGGAACGGAGCCCATCATTCTGCTTCTTCTGTTGATTATCAATGATGATAAGGCAGTAAATTGAGAAGAAGAGATTTGTACTAACTGTATTGATGAAAAATTAGTCTACTGCCAGCTCTCAAAAGACTTACAAGGACGCTTTTGCTCTCTTTGACAAAAAGGGAACCGGAAAAGTCCCGGCTGAGGCTCTGGGGGATCTGCTCAGGGCGATTGGTCAGAACCCCACATTGGAGGAGATTTCTACGTTAGAGGCATCTCTCGGCGACAGCGAGTTTGACTTTGACACATTCGTGAATATTGTGAACCGTCCTGATGGCTTTAAGCCTTTGGGAGAGCCTGAGGATTACATTCGCGGCTTTCAGGTTTTTGACAAAGAGAACACAGGTTTCATTGGTGTGGGCGAGCTGCGATACAGTAAGTGTTGAGGGAGGATAAATGAATGGATTAATGCTCGGGAAACTGAAGGGAGAGAAATAGAAAGAAGGGAGATGGAGGTTGGGTTTTAGCTGCGTAGCTGTGTGGTCTCTAACAAAACATATCCAGTCTTGACATCCATTGGGGAGAAGCTTACCGATGATGAAGTCGATGAACTGCTGAAAGGTGTCAATGTCACTGACGATGGCAATGTCAACTATGTGGGTAAGTAAAAGGAACTGGCTTTGAGTCTCTCATGAATGAGAAATGCCTCTGATATGAGGTGGAGAAAATTCTTCATGAGGAAGTGCGAGCGAAGCTAACAAATACCGCAGAGTTTGTCAAATCGATCCTTGCTCAGTGAATAAGTGACAACCGTTTACGTCTACAATTGAAATGATTTCTTCCGATCATCGACTAATATATTGCACATAAATATCACTGAGAGGCCAAACATTGAGATGGGCAGTCCAGCTCTAACAATAGCAAGAACCCGACCGATGCCCATCTTTTTGGCTATACAGCCCGATAAATGTTCCCCTCAAATCAGTATTGGCAGAAACTGCAGTATGTCATGTGTTAGTAGTGGTTTTCTCCACAGAATAGCTTCCCTCCAGATTGACCAGAAGGTCCATCGCAAATCTCGAAACACAGCAACATCAACTTACATTGCCAATCACCATCATTGGTATTCCAAACACGTCTCTCTTCACTGTCCACAGCCCGGCAGTTTTCACTTTCTGGTTTCTAGGTGTGAGTAAAGTGCATTCCGCCATCGTAGCTCCCCGGAAATCACCAAACGCCATCTTGGAAAACAGCTGGAAATACTCCAAAACACTATTATCGTCCATCAGCTCCACAATAAACGTTTGCTGGTTCAAGAGACGCTCTTTAGACCATCCAGTAAGAATGCAAAACTCCTTCCCGACATAGGCAACCTGGCCGGTCCGTCTCCAAACCACAGTCGGAGTGCCTGAGATAGATATATACTTCTCATACTCCAGCAGCGTGCGCTGGAAACACTGTTCCATGAAAATCAGGTCGTCTTCTTTCAGAGTATTCGTGCAAGCGATGAAGGAAGGTCTGTATTCGGCCATACATTTCGCCATTTCCACCAGCTGCGGCCGGGAGAATCTCGATCGCAGGTACGAGATCAAATAGTGATACCCCGGAGTATACGAAAACGGTTCCTTGATTTTCGAGTATATCTCTGCCGGCTCACGGAACTGCAGGACTCCGGTAGCAGCTTTGGACGTCTGTCCGTTGTTGCTTCCATTGCTGGAATCAGAGTTCATATGGTCCATGCTGGTAGATGTGCTCATCCTTTGCCTGTTTTGGCTCATTTGCATGTTGTTGTTTGAACCATCATTCATTTGAAACAGAGACGGTTGATGGACCGAATCCTGCGGGGAGTCTTCTTTCCCCGTTCCGATTGCAAATGACAGCGGAGGTCTTTTCCGCTCCTGAGGTGAGTTCTCATCAGTGTGGTTGGATCCCGAGTCAGGGAAAGTGAACGTGTCGATGTTTATCTCCGCCCCTAGAAAGTACTGGTTGATTGTCGAGTTTCCATTGTTGTTTTTCGACTGTCTCCGCATGTTCTTTTTCATTGTAGAGGACAGCAAACTCTCCTTCCGAAGTTCCTGTGAGCCCATTAAGTCGTCCTCAGAGATGCCAGACAAGGACGGAGAGAGCACAAGCGAGTCCGAGAGATTCTCGTCCAATATATTACTCAAAGTAGCATACTCCAAGTCTAAAGCCGAAGACATAAAGCTCTTGCTTGATTGTGTGTTGTGCAAAGGCCTCATAGAAACCTGCTGCCCCTGCTGGTTCTCCTTGCCGAGCTCGGCGGACATGCTACTTGGGTTATGGAACAGGCTGTTGTTGTGCTGGGATTGTTGCACATGAGAAATATGCTGGTTCATGCCGTTGGAGTCCATAAGCTGGTCGTTCAGTGTATTCGACATGCTTTGATTCAAAGAGTGGTTCATCGGTTGGTTCATTGGCTGGTTCATCGGTTGATTCATAGGCTGCATCGGCTGATTCATACTCTGCTGAATCGAAGCATTCATTGGACTGTTCATCGCTCCATTCATTCCTGGACTCAGTGGCCCGCTCATACTGGCCATTGAGCTGCCCATCGGACTCAACCCATTGGGGTTCCCGGCCCCATTGCCACTCATCGCCTGTCCCATCTGGGGGTCGCTAAATGTTTGCGGCTGTTCGGGACGGATCATCTGCCTCTGCGGCACCATCGGCGGATACGGGAAACTGCCGGGAGCCATAGTGTTGCTTCTCATCATATCCGGCGGCGTCTGAGTGCCGAAAGCTGCCGAAGTGTACAAATTGCTATCCGACACCGAAGGACTCAGCAGACTCGCCATCGGGCTTTTCCAGCCGGAAGGACTCGGAACGGAAACCGGAACGGGAGCCGGAACCGAGGCCGGAACGGGAGCCGGCATGTGATCAAAATGTATAGGGAGCGCGTTCGGCATCAGCGGGGGAGTGGCGTGCGGCGCGCGGGGTATTTTGCCGAAGCTGCCTTTCCCCTTATTCGGCTTAAGATTCAGTCCGGTAAACGCGTCGGGAACGTCGCTGAGGTATTTGGCCTTCTTCCGCATGCCATCGCGGCACGAGTTCTGCAGGCCCTTGGCTATGCATCTCGTGCAGGGGCGGTTGCTGTCGCAGGTCATATGAGACCGCTGGCAGTGATTGCAAGCACGTGACACTTTCAGTCTTTTTCTTCGTTGTTTCTCGGCTTCTTTTTCCTCGGCAGTTTTGGGTTGGCCTTTGACTGACTCGGATTTGCCGACGTCCGGTATCCGGTTTTCCTGCTTTTGGCTACTTGAGGAGGCGGAGGAGGCTGAGGAGGCTGAGGAGGCGGAGGAGCTGGTGGATTTGAACGACGGGATGTTCGGGCGGTCAGCGGGTGGCTGAGTTTTTCCGGTGGGGCCTTTAGGGGCAGCAGAGGCAGCAGGGGCAGCAGGGGCAGCAGAAGCATTTTCTCTGGTGATGGAGTTGGTTTGACCCCCTGGGGGCAGGGACGGCTGGTTGATTATCTCCGAGTGTGCCTGAGACATTTTGCTGTGTTGTGAGAGTATTCTTTCATGGAGTTGGCTTTGAATGTGAGTTCAATAATTGCACATGGAAGGGGACCACAGAAAATGGCGGATATTTGTAGTTGCGGCTCGAATTTATCAATGGTTGGGGAACGGAAGGCTGATTCCGTGAAGATTGACAAAAGAGGATTATTGCTGTCTTTGAGGTTGTAGTGCTGTGATGTTTGCTTGTGTGACAGCCTGCTATCTCAATATGTGGTGGTTGCTGAAGGACATGATCAGTGTTTCTCGTCCGCGAAAGAGAGTTTTGTTAATGTTGGTGACTTTTGAGTTGCTAGAAAAGTGACATTTGTTAGTCAGGGAGGGTTCTGGAGAAGTTTCTCTTTGTAAATCCAGTATAGGACGTGATGCACTTACATTCTCACCAGTTCTCCGCCTTTGCTAAATTTTCAAAAGCTTCTTAATGTGAGGTTCTGTATCTGCTAAACATATATTCATAATATGCCCTGATAGATGCCCTGATAGATGCCCTAATTGGTGCAGTCATTCAGTTGCCCCTCGTAGTTTCCTTGATATGCGCAACTTATCTGACAATCAAAGACCGAATCTATCGTTCTCCAACCTCCCTTACATCACACATTCCCCGGATTTTCTTACATACTCAGTCAGCCGTATTTACAGTGCACCGTTGGATATGTCACTTGGTACCCCGCAATACCTTATAAGGGTTTCCCGCAATGTTCCGACCCGCTCCGGGCGACTTCGGAATATCTGCGGGGGGCAGTTCTGGTGACTAATCTGCTATACTGAACGTTACACTACTAAAATACCTCCTGCAGTAATTCGTATCATGGCCTTGCAAATCACGTGGACAATATTAAATTTTTTCGTACAGAGAGATTTGATGGAATGAAGGAAAAACAAACGTGTGGAGACTGTTGAAAGTGAAAGGGATTAATTGGAAAGCAAACGTGACAAGGCAAGGCAGCTGAGGGAGATTTGCGGTTGGATATCGACAGTATCGGATCACTATTTCGGGGAGTTTGATTAGTACCGGCGACACCACAGTCGATACAGCGAACCCCGCAGTGCTATTCACCACAGAGGCATTCTGCAACAAACATTCTGCATTGCACTTGCCGGGATACTTTGCATAGTGGAGAGCCTCAAAAGCAAGCATTAGATTGTATTGCTTTTGGCCCGAGGTTTCAACCCCGCCTGATACAAAATGTCGGACTTTGGTGATGACGACAATGCGTATGTGCAGATGAGATAGAGAGGAAAGGTTTACTGGAATGATTCATCACCTCAAGCTTGACAGCAAACTAACAAAGTGGGTGTATCAGCTTCAATGATGGAGGAGACGAGTTTGTTGAGGATTTTGAGGAGGAAGCCCCATTCTCCGATGAAGAGCCCGAGGAAGAACAAAAACCCGATGTGGATGAGCTAAACGGGAATGGAACGGCGAACGGAGTGAAACCAGAAGATGACCGAATGATTATTGACGGAGGATTTGGCCCCGGAGACGCCACCTCAACACACGAGCAACGCAAAAAGAACATCCGATCACAAGCAATCCCCAAAGACCAGCGAACAACAACCCCCTACATGACCAAATACGAACGAGCGAGAATCCTCGGCACCCGAGCCCTACAAATCAGTATGAATGCCCCCGTCTTAGTTGATTTGGAAGGCGAAACCGACCCTTTGCAAATAGCCATGAAGGAACTCTCACAGAAGAAAATACCTTTGATCATCAGAAGATACTTGCCGGACGGCAGCTTTGAGGATTGGGGCTGTGACGAGCTCATTGTGGAAAGCTTCCACTGATTCAATGGTGTTTCTATAGACAGATACTCGTACCAACCTGAGCGGATTACTCAGTCATACCAGCGGACCATGGAGTGCTGGTTGGCTTTGCGGCTACGTGACTTTAGCCTCTAGATGTATTTATAGGACTGTTTGTGAATGCAGAGAAGAAAAGAATGGAACTAACAGTGGTGAATCACAACAAGGATCATTCATTTCCAGATATCTGAAACGCTGGAGTGATGCACTATCAGTGATTCATGAGTCTTTGTTTTAAGGACGCTGTAGGATCAGTCGACTATAATTCTTAGGTCATAAACTATCAGTGATGCAAATATCAATCTTTGCTTCAAGTCGCTGTGGGACGCTACTACTGAAAGGGTTTATTGTACATTATAGCTCATATCACACTGCCTTATTTGGTGTGTGAGCAGCATCTTCGTTGAAACCATGTTCCCTTGCCCTAACCCTCCACTTTTCAAGCATCGGTGACAGATTCCACAAATCTCTCAGCAAGTATGTCGTCTCCTCTGAGGAATTTGCTCAGGAGTTTATCCAGCTCCGCGCTGGTGTAGCCTTCTTTCTCGAGCAATTTGTAAATCTCACATTTTGGCACAACCATATCTGATCCGTTTGACTGTTTAGTCTGGAATGCACTGAAAGCATCCATGACAGTTTCCCGCGTGTTGAGGCTGCTTATTATATCAGCCATTATATTGAGAAAGGCTGGGAACTTTATCCCGTCAGGATAACCCTCCATATAGAAATCAATCTGCTTCTCAGTGGCCTCTATGCCCACTGAATTGAGAATCTGTTCCATATCTCTGCGCGACACCACGCCGTCTACATCGTCATCAAGAAGAGAAAATGCCTCCCGGAGATTCTGGACCTGAGACTTGTTGAGTTGGTTTAGCAGAGCAGAGACTGTCCGTTTCTGCACCGTATGCTCTGACGCCCCAGCATTGTTGTATTGCAGCTTCTTCTTCTGTCTTTCCTTGACCTGCCAGTGAGGGTGTTAGCATCCACAACCAAGGTTTATAGTCTCTACAGAATCGCTTCAGCAGTCTCCACTAGTCTTCATACCATCTTCAGTACAGTTTATAGGAGTATGCCTTTATCACACCAAATGTGATTCGTTATCGCAATTGAACGCAACTATTCCTATTCACAGCTCAATTGGTATTCTATACTCTTGAGTCCTTGCTGGTTTTCGCTTCTGTAAAGAAAGGACTATACGTGTCTCCTTACAGTAACACACTACAGCAGCAAATCAAATCTGTAATCTCATCACTGCATCTTTCTATCCGACTTATCGCTGCTCATCCCTTCCTATGCTAGTTAGGTTACTCCTTCGAACAGGTTTATTTACTTTTCTTCGTATCCGGAGATGAGATGTTAGGTTGCGGGTTTTTATGATTATGTGAACAGCTAGTGTGTCACGTGGTTAGGCTGGCTTACCAATTACTGGAGACTGAACAGAAGACTGAACTTACTAATTGTTGATAGATGTTATTATTCCCTTTTGTCAAAGTCGATAATGCTCAATGTGTAGTCCAAAAGCTGTTCCACTCAGCTGTAGAGGGATTGACATTTTTTCCGCAGTTGCATGCATTTGAGTATGAAGATATGACACATATCGTACATGACAGTTGAGGTGCAAGTGTACTCGATGAGCAATTGGGAAGAGACCACTGCATTCTCATCGCGAACAGAAGGTTTACATTTGTCGACAGGGCCTTCGAGTGTTTTTGCTTCACCAAAGAACCAATTCACGAACTCTGACAGCCTCTTTTTTCCATCTGATGAGAAACATGGTGTCAATTGATTTCTGGTGTCAATTGCCAAATGAAGCATCTGCTTGTTCAATATGAGGATAGTGAAGATGAGAGTGATTTGGAGGGAACCCAATCTAAAGAGGAGAAGATACTGAAAGAGGAGACATCAGGTGATTCCTCCGGAGCATCTTTCCCCTCCAATGAAGCTTCCCAGGTACCAGTCTCCAAAAGAGCAAAACAGGAAAACCCCTTGCAGTCTCAGCTTCCTGCTCTACCTGAAGCCTTTCATGATCTTTTCAAAACTGCTCCCAGGAAGATAGACGATCCTTCCATGCATGAAGGGAGAGTTCGCGTGACTGAACACCGTGATGGCTACTTCCCTAGTCACGTGTATCTCGAATGGCTGCCTACTGATCCTGTCGCTGAAAAACTCTCATCTCTGGTGCAAGATCTGAGCCACAAGACAGCCGTCTCCATTCAGTCCTTGATATACTCCGATCTCTCGGTCCCTTTGCCTTTGCATTTGAGTTTATCGGAGTCTCTGATGATTGACAAGTCGGTCCGAAAGGACTTTATCGATCGGTTTTTGAACGAGGTGGCATCGTCGTTCCAGCCGCTGACTCTCAAATTTGAGGACAGATTGGTCATTATGGGAAACGCGGCAGGGACACGATCCTTTGTTGTTATTCATGCGGCAGACTTCACTGGTATAAAAGGTCTGATAAGGGGAATCAATGATCTTTGTGCTTCCTTTGGCTACCCTCAAGTCTCAGAGTCATACACCCCACACATATCCATTGGCTGGTTTGACCCCAGAAAGAAGAACATTTCAAAGCAGAATGTAAAGAGCTTCAACGAAGAGTGGAGGAAAGCAGGAAATCTGAAATGGCTGTCGGAACTATCCGTTGATGTCGATAGAATAAAACTCAAATCTGGGATGGAAGTTTTCAAACCTTCGAATGGCTGAGAGGAGTGAAAAAGCAAAATCACTCAGGATTCTGAAAGTCTCTTGGACAGCCAATCTGATAGGAACCCGTCTGAATCCTTCAACAAAAGAGAGATTTGAAGCTCAATGTATCATGTACGTTCTATTTTTATTCAATTGACACAGTATTTTCCCTGTCATCCCAAATGCCCGGCATACCTTTTCAGGCTAATCAAACTATCCTGTACTCAATGTAACCCTAGTAACCCTCATCTCTACACTCCCATATGTCCCTTTTAACTTTCCTCCCATTATCTGTGCGTAGTAATGCACAGGCCTGCATCGTGGAACAAATCCAGCAGACATCCGCTGCTCCACGCTTGTGTTGGACAGGAGTCGTTACATAAGGCTCCGTCTTTGTTTGTGAGTTCAGTCAGGCCGGCCCACGCACTGGATCTGATCCATTCCCTATGCCCCTCCAATCTCAGAGAAATCTCATGAAGCAAATCAGTGGAGATCTCCTTGATAGGCTCAGAAGATGATAATCCCTGTTCCTTGAAGGCATGGAATTTGAGGAACGCGCGTAGAAAAAATCCCGTACACCAAACCCATTCGGGTCCCTGATGGTAGTTTCTTCCCTTGGCCGTGGCAAAATCGTCACTGTCCTCAGAGTTATTGTAGTAAGGCCTGTAATTCAGGTCTGACGGATCAAGCGTTCTCATTCCCACCGGTCCTCGAAGTACCTTATCTGCGAGTCTCAAGGCGCCCAATGCACGATCAACGTCAAACAGCTCAGGTGCCACTGTCATAGCAATCGCAAAGTTGGGCCTCAGCTGGTAGTCCTCGTAAGGTTTGCCGGACCGATACAGATCTTTGTAGATACCTCGGCGGTTCACAATGCTGGGGTCGACATCATACTTGCTGTCATCTTGAGGATCAGCAGGTATGTAGTAGCACTTTTCAAAGTTGGCTTGAATTAAAGATTCCCACTCCTCAAAAGACACAGTTGTGCCTTCCTGAGTCTTCACTGTATCCCAGGAAAACAGCTTTTCTCTACGCAGCTCATTTACCCATCTCAATGCACTCTTCAGCAACCCATTGATCTCAATAGCCCCGCCATCGCGAGGAGTGCCCGGAAATCCTTTGTTGCCGGCCCGTTCACTCTCTCCCATTTTGTCCATCCACGTGCCGCAGTTCCATTGCGATCCGCCAAACACAAGTCCCAGATTCCAGTCAACATGAATTGCTACATTGAAACCTTCGTCTTTCATCTGTGAATCAAGCTGATAGCCAGCATTGGCTTCGCGATAGGAGATTCCGGCAGCATGGCGAGACAGAATCTCGTAAATCAGTTCCCCAACAGTGCTTGAGTAACTGAAAGCAACATCAGAGTCATACGGCACCCACGTATCGTCTAAAGGAAATCGCCTCTTCACTGACTCGTCCAAAATGGCAACACCATTCGGCACAAACTTGCAGTACTCCTGAATCGCTTGCAGGAAGAACCAGGCAGCGTCCCGAGCATTGTATCTGGGATTGCGGCCGGCGTCAAGCAAATTGGGTATCAAACCGTGTTTCAAAGTAGCTCCAAAGCCCAGGATATGTTCCCTGGCTTCGGCATAACGGCCCGGAACCAAGAGAAGACCTCGGAAAGAGATGAACACATCCCTGCCCCAGCATCGCATATAATCGTACGAGAAATGCGGCAATCCCGCCGCCATACTGGGTGTCTGGGTAAACGGTTTCAGTGATGTACTGCGAAGGAGTCCCATCATCTGGAAGGACACCATCGCCAACGACTGAATAAACAAATTTGATCCTCGGATTTTTCGCTGCAGCAAAGACAATGCCTGGTACCGTGCGCCCTCGTATGCCGCACCTACAACCAACACGAAGTACTTCGGCAGTAGGAAGAACGGCACACTGCGGATAAGTTCAAAGCGAGAGGAAATCCACTCCGAGAGTAAGTGGATTCCGGGAGAGTTGTACTTTTCCAGTCTCCGCACAATGTAGTCCAAAGCCCATTGGCCCTGGCGGAGATGTTCGCAAATCGGGTGACCGAGTTGATTGAAGTTCACTACATCTCGAAGCACAGAAATCCAGCCTTGCAGTCCGGCATATACCAGATTCCCGTAGTTCGGAATAATGTACGTCCCATCTGTGCCTGCCGAAGCGTCCCGCTCTTCAGACTCACACTTGAACATAAGGCTATTGATGTCAAGCAGTGTCAACTGAGAGCTCGCTTCGACAGCGCCTGTGCGAATTTTGGACTCCAGCTCAAAATCTACATTCAAGGTTTCGGTGCTTAGAACGAGTATAGAGCCCTGAGGGAAATGGGACGGCAATCGGATGCATGTCTCGTTTTTGTCCGAATCAAATGACACATCCGCAGCCTCCAGTTTCTCCACATTGACAGGAACCCCCTTGATGTAATCGCCGTCATCTGGCGGGGCTTCTCCTGTTTTCGTGAGACTGTAAGCAAACTTGTGCTGCACCCGGGTTCCACTGAGATATATTGGGGACAGGCTTTGGTCTCCTTCGGGCCAGAATTTGGTTCTGGCGATGAGGAAGAAGCCCTTGCCGGTGAATTCGTTGACCCTGTGAACAGTAATGTACTGTCCCTCGTGGTGCACGTGCATTTCACCTTCAAACTCGTCTTCTGGCAATGAGACGCTTTCCCGTTCAGCCAGGAGCTCTCTAATAGCATACAGCTGACGTTTCACTTCTGCAATGCCGTTATAACCATTCGCCCCTCCAAAAGTGTATTGACGATGCTCTTTCACAATATCCAAAAGATGGGAATAGCATTCGTCGTAGCCCAAAACAGAGCCAACAGCACATGAACAAAATGCCACCAAAGCAGCATTAGGAAGCGTATCTTCGACAGTCCTTTTCTGATTAGGAGTTTCATTATCGTGGGTACAGTCCATGAACAACGCGTGAACTGGGGAACTCGTGACGAGGCGTGGTACGTTCAACTCCGACACTGAGAACTTGCAAATGGCTGATGTAGCATCTGTGTCTGGTGCGGGGTAGGGCAAATCGTCCAGCGGTATCCATTTCAGTGAGCCAATGGGTCTGCCACCGTGTCTGTGTACTAAACGTGAGAGCTCTTCCACAGACCAAGCTTGCATTGCTTCTCTAATGAGGGAGGAAATGCCGAGCCGCTCCACAAACAACCGGTCCATTTGCTCCGATCCAGTGAACAGCTCAGCCACAACATACAGATTGGGTCTCACCCTCCTGGCCTCGTCCAGCAGATATTCCCCCACGTGTATGGGAGTGGAATGGCAGTTGTCAATGCGGAATCCGTGGAAGATCTTGGCACACAGACGAACATAGTCCGTCATTCGGGACCACAGGTATGGGGAGTCTTCCGGGCATGTCCCATAGCGAAGCTTGACACAGTCACCCCAGCTGATCACCTCCCGGCGCAAGTACGCTTTGGAGCTGGCAGAAGCAAAGTCTACCAGCGGATTGCCGTTCCAGATCCAGCCATTGTTGGCCAAAGCAACAGTGCCGGACTTGGTCTCAATTCGAGAAAAGTACGGCTCTATGAGAGGCACCTGCAGAGTCACTTCACCCAAGTTAGGTCCGTGGGTGTCGAGTCTAGTGTACTTGATTCGATTGTAGAGTTGCTCCAAAATCTCTCCTACGTCGTCGTCATATTCCTTGTAATAGGGGAGGTTGAGCTCGTCCAGGATTCTGGTAGCTTCGTGTCGCAGCGTTTGAGAGTCCGTGGAGGAATTGGGCAGCAAATTCAGCAAGATGGCAGCAAACCGCTTGCTGTTGATCTTTTTGCCGTATCTGGAGTTTATGTTGAAAGGGGAATCTGCGGCATGCTTCACCACAAACGCTGCCATATCAGGCAAAGAGCGGGCAACCTCTTCAGGGACAGGAATAGGGTCCAGCTTTGACAACACACAGTTATCTTTCCACACTTCTTCCAGCTCTTCGATGCACTTTGCCACATCTACCACGTAGAACTCCCACAGTTTGATTGCACCCAGGACATGAATCTTGATTCCTTCCATCACCCGCAGCAAGTCATTGGTTGTTTTCAGAATGGTAGGATACCCTAATCTTTTCATTTGCGCGGAAAATCCCAAAAGACCGTCCTCCAACTCAATGGCAGGCGTCAAGTGAGGAGCGGTATACTTTGAGTATCCAGCCTCTGGATGCTCCTTCAGCCACTCAGAGTTGTTGGCCGTGTGGTTTAACACCACGTCTGTCAGGGACAAGATGCCATGATCTGTTTCCAGGTTCTTCACCAGCTGCACAACCTCGCTTGTTGAAGAGAAGATCTCGGGGTCGAATTTCAGCTGGTCAAAGATTGAGTACGGGGAATTGGACTCTCCTCTTTGCTGCAACGGCGTGAAGTGTATCATGTTGTAGTTCTTGTAGGCAATGTACTTGAACGTCTCGTCCCATTTGTCCAGAGGGCCCATCCATTTGGATACGACTGACTCTATTGATAATGAATTGAGCGTTGTGCTTTTGCCATTGATAGTGAGATGGGGCGCCACCACGAAATGAAACTTCCGCGTCGTTTTGATAGCCCCGTCCAGAAAATAGGAAGCATAGTAGCAGAAGGCGCCTGCAACATGGATAGGAATGTCTATATGCGAGTCTTTCTGCAGGCTGAACTCAACAGGTAACTTGTAAAACTTCTGGCGCTCAAAGACATTGCCGACGGGCGGCACATTTGTCCAGATGATGCCATTGTTGGACACGCGTGATGCAGAGGGAATTTGCAATCGCAGAACATATGCGCCATCTGGCGGAGCAGCCGGCAATGTAATCATGCCATCGCCGACAACCGGCTCGCCTTCCGCGTTCACCTTCAGAAGCAAAATGTTGCCCTCCATTGTTGCTGCCAGTCTTCAGGTACGGGCGGTCGATAATGTATCTTCAGCAAACCCGGAACTGGCCTCAGTACTATTGAATGAAAAAGACAACCAATTGTATACCTCAGTTGGTTCGATTGCTTGAATGATCTCTCAATCACTCCTCAGATACACCAAATCTCGCAATTGCGCAGCTCTTTTCACGCCTCAGCGGACCACAGACCAGCTTCGACTTGCTGGATGATGACGTCTTTCTGCCTGAAGGTCTTTCTTAGCAGGCGGTGTGTCTCCCAGTGTTCTTCTCATCAGTCGAGCCTGTGCTGGTTGTCAATTCAGTCAAAACAAATAAAGCGACTGGATCAAAGTATCAACAGATGTTCTGGTATTTGTGTTGTTTCTGTTCCTGACTCCACAGTTGCTTTGTTTTGTTCCTCTCGGCACAATGACAAATGTGACTTGGGACAAGGACTATCTACTCCTCACTGAACCAGCCACCAGAATGAGTGTTTCAACTCTCAGGCAAGATGAGCTGAAGAAGGCCATAAGGACATTTCAATGACAGTCGTTTGCCTTCGGCACCTTGTTTTCCTCAATAGTTTCTCCTTTCGAAGACCGGCCTGGCATACCCCGATGGAGCGATTGATGGCTGCCCCCAACTGCACGGTGTGCACTCGGCATCCACCCGCGGTCGCAAACCTTAAAGTAAACAAGACAATCATCGGGCGGCCCGATTGGGAAACGTGCAGCACAGTGCAGCGGCTGTGCAGCAGTTATGCATGAGATGCCCGAATGTCAGGCAGGACATTGAAATCGGAGGGTGAAGAAGAAAGAGAAATGAAGTGAGGAGATGATCGTGATTGCAAATTGGTCACCTTTAGGTGAGATGTGGGCCAATTTATTCATCTAAAACAATTTGCTTATCAGTAGATTCCGGTGAAGAACTACTAAACGGGCCACCCCGTGCCACGAAATTTGAGGACAGAACTGTCAAGTCACGAGACAGATGTTCGACATATGACAAAATGTTCTGCCCAGATATCTTATGAAGGGAGCGAACAAACTATGGCAAGAGTGGGCGACGAGAATGCAGTTGAATACCCAAAGGATGGCTGAAGATTGCTTGCTGAGGAGAGATCTCTGTATAATGAGACACAAATGAGGTGTCCCTGGTGGCCCTGGAGAGAGTGGATATTCCAGCAGTTAGAATATCTACTCTCTATATTCCCAATATCTACTCTCTCCAGATATTCCAGCAGTTAGAATATCTACTCTCTATATTGCCAATATCTACTCTCTCCAGGGCCACCAGGGACACCTCATTTGTGATTGAATTGACTGAGACATCCCGGCCTGTCCACCATTAGAACATTTGGCCGGTTCCACAGGCTGACATTTGATTGCTAGTCAATGATAGATTCATCATTACGGCACTATGGTGTCTACAGAGATGGAAAGCTGATAACTGTGAGATTCCTGAACTGCAGAAATCACAGACAATTGATGGAGACTGCCTAATTATAGTGCAGCACTAGCAGTCAGGCTCTTCAAGCCATTATGAGCTTCTCCTATTCACTCAAAGAAGAACCAGACGTTCCCAAGATGTCTCAAACTTGCGGCGTTTTACTCCTGGCAGGCCCTCTGTCACCATACGGAGATTTCTGAGCTTGTCAGCCTCGTAGTGCTGCTTCAAGGTCTTGTTCACTTTGTTCATTACTTGAACCAGAGCATCAATTCTCCAAGATTGCACCTCCATGGGAATAACCATCTCCGTCAGCAGATATCCGGAGCTATTCAATGCTTTGTCCAATTCTTCGCCTCGGACTTTAATGGCTTCGCCGCCAAAAGCATTAACCAATTTGACCCAGTCCCATTTGGGAATGTCATTGTAAACGCTTGTGTATCCCTTTAGCCAGAGAGCGCGCTCAATTGTGTAGCCGCTGTTGTTGACTAGAACTATGTTGAGACGTGAGTTGTCCAAGGGGACCATTCGGGACAGATCCTGCATGGAGATCTGAGCGGAGCCATCGCCAATCATGAGAAACACTAGTGCCTTCTCATCGGCTAGGTAGGCGCCCAAAGCAGCCGGCAAGGAGTACCCAATGGATGCGTAGTATCCCTGACTAATGAAGACGGTATCATTGGGGAATCGAATATCCGGAGTTGCAAACTGGAGAGAGCCAGATTCCTGAATGAAGATGATTCTCTCGAACTTCTCCTCTCGAGCTTTGGCCAGGTACTTTGACACAGTAGATGTGATAAAAGTTAAAAGCTCAGGGTTCGTTTTCGCTTGTTCGTGAGCGTCATTAGACTCATCTGTGTTTTCTTCTGCGACTTCTGAGTCCCATTTCCAGTTGCCAATAGCCTCCGTTCGCGACTTGGCGGAGATAGTGTCGAGAAAGCTCTCCAGAATCTTCCGAAAATGCACATCAAAGTACGTCAGCTCAGACTCCTCTTTTGACTCACTTTTGCTGCAGATAGAAAGATGATCGGGGTGTATGAATACACAGGTCTTGCCAGAGTAATCAAAGGAGAATGCCCCAGTATTCAGATCAGTCACCATTGGACCCAGGTGGATCAATAAGTCACTCTGGGCAATTAGTTTCACCACACTAGGAGACGAAAGAGCCCCAGCGTATATACCCTTGTAGTAGGATCTGCTCTCGTCAACAATTCCCCTGCCCAAAGTCGTGGAAACTACAGGCACTCTGAGAGTATCAATGAGGTCATTCACCAGCTTCTTAGACTTGAATCTCGAAGCAGTTGCATCTACAATCAAAACAGGTTTGCTGCTTTGGTGCAAAAGCTCGAGAATGGACTCGTGCGCAGTTTTCCCTGAACTGTCTACCTCTTCAGTAGTCTCCAGTTCGTAAGTGGGCTTCAGCGGTGAGGACAGATCCGTAGTCACTGGGATCTCAGTGAGAATGAGATTTGTAGGAACAAACAAATACCCAGGCCGCGAGTGAGTCATAATTTTCAGAATCAGCTCATCAATGGCTTTGCAGTTGTCGAAATCCTCATCCGACTTCAGCAAGGTTGTGCCAACAGATACCAGTTTGGCGATCTTCTGTGAGATGTCATTCTTCACCAGACCATCAGAACTGCCAATCGTATGATGAACTGGGACTGTGAAGTATGACAGAAACTCATTTGGAACACCCACAATATGGAGAATAGGGACATACTCGTTGTATGCTCCTACAATACCGTTCAGAGCCGAAAGCTCTCCCACATTGAACGTCGTGATCATCACGCCAGGCAGGCCTTTCACGCGGGCATAGCCGTCAGCAGCATAAGAGGCATTCAGCTCATTGCAGTTGCCAACCCAGTTCAGTCCAAATTCAGGAGAGATAAAGTCAAGCAATGGGAGATTGAAGTCTCCAGGGACACCGAAAACATGGCTGACACCAAGCTGTTTGATCCTGCGAGTAAGGTACTCTCCCACAGAGATTCTGTCTCCAAACGTCATTTTTGTATATTGTTTGTAGGTTTTTTGCTCAAAAGAGGGAAACTCAATGGTTTGTTCTTCTCCCCAGGTTTTGTAGACCTCAGTTGGTAAGCCAAACAAACAAGACTGTGTGGTATACCAGCAACACCAAAGATACAGACGGAATGAAGATGAGGAAAGTAAAAACACTTGTTCAAAAGCCAGATATTCAGTTAATGAGCAGCAGTGTTAATGTCCAATTTTCACAAGTCACCTTTTTTTCTCAGGATTTCCACCCAGGAAAGGCCATCGACTGTCGTTATTGTCACTCTTCCCGTGTTTTGGAATGACCCGCAGATGACACACGAACGCTGCCTAGCCACAAAACACTTTGTTGTGCACTCGGAGATAAAATGATTTGCAAAGAAAAAAGCAGCTTAAGCTGTCTATAAAATAACTATAGAAGGGCGAGAAATAATCCCTATTATAATACGCAAATTTTGGTCATTCTAACTGCTGGAAATCCGTCAAACTTCTGTCAAAAGGCCCTTTGCTTGGAATTAGGTTATCGAGGATGCCCCGATTGGGACATATTGCAGTGCGAGTCCATACATTTAGGGTTATAGACATACCGAATATGGAGTTTAACCACTGCAGGGCTAGAGACGGCTATCGAACTACTTCATTTGGACAGGAGAGCCCGGAGTTGAGACCCAATGTTCAAAGGCCGCGGAAGGACGTGGAGGGCAATGGAATACGAGCGAGAACCAAATTGTGAGGCAGATGTCCACCGATACATTGTTTAGCTCAAAGATCTACGCACAGTCAGACGTGTCAGCCTGAATCAGCCATTCAACATCTGTTGCCGAACAACGCATTGGGCTGAAACCTCAATGTTAGTGTAGACGCCCCCAGGTTCTTCACCTCAGGTACTGTAGCCTGCCCACCTTATCCTACCCACATCACATTGTACCATTCATCATTCACTTCTCCTTCAATCTCACATTGTGCCACCCGTCACCAATCTCTCGTCCAACCCCACACTCAACTCAATGAGCCCCGTCTCATCTCATCGGCTCCCTAAACTTCCCGAGTCACCTTGCCGTCCCCTACTCCGCTTCTCACGTGACTTACCCCGGCCCGCTGATAAGAAACAGTAGTATCCCAATCGGGAAATGCCCTCACCAATCACTAAAACCTTATTTTCTCTTACCAATCGAGATATCCAAACACCCAGCGATACAGCGTTTATTAGCCGAAAATTGACATCCGATCCTCTTCATAACAATCAATGCTCTTATCTGAGGTTAGAGGCAGCTGTCTTTGACTGTTTTGCGGGGTAACATATGTACTGTCTCTTGGCTGGTGAGGGAGTCGCAAGACATAGAATATGCCGCAGTCGTTGTTAGGAATGCGATACGTTAATGAGACAAGCTGGGAGGGACAATATTGGCGATAATGGAATAGGAGTAATACAGTGGCAAGAATGGTGTCAGCTTGTTGGCACAGGTAAATTATACCTTATGCTGACCCTTCACAACATTTAACTGCCTCCCAAGTTCTCTATGCTTACTAATAAACCGGGACACACGCTGCGTTCTGCAGAATGACGACCAAAGTCATGTCTTTCTCCAATCCTAACGGAGGAGCCGTCCAGGCATCCTTCTCCATGAGAAGATCCAGTTCAAGCAATCTCCGGGAGACCCAGCGGCCGCCGAAAACGTGCACAATCTGCAAACGCAAGAAGATCAAATGCAACAAAAACATCCCCTGCGACAAATGCATCTCAAAGGGCATAGGCCATCTCTGCACCCGGGAGATTGTGATAGCCAAGGGACAAATATTCAATTTGCCACCTCCGGCGGCTCCACAAACAGCGGCGGCATTTCCGACAGAGTCCTCGGAGGTTGACCAGGACAACCCCGACAACGCGGTGGTAACTGACGACGTGCCTGTCACTTCCGACACGTCCAGTCCGCCGCAGATGCCGACGCAGCCCCAGCCGTTTATGGAACATCCGCTGCAGGTGGGCGGAGTGTCTACAATGCGGCTGGCAGAGATTGAGAACCGGCAGCTGCAGAACGAGCTGTCGCTGCTGAAAAACAAGCTGTGGCTGCTGGAAAACAAGGCGAAAAACAAGTTCCACGAAGCCAAACTGATGAAAAGATGCGACCTGGACGTGTCGGTGCTGTCTGCCCACAGTCTCTGGCGGGGGCTGGTTACTGCTATTGGCGATGACAATTTTGTCACGGGGACTTTTCAGAAAAGGACTGAGCACGAGTATGTCCTTTGGAACACGCTGAACAGCGAGCGGATTGACCCTGTAAACAATGCATTTATGAACGGCAACAACTGCGACGGCACCTCTTGGGAGATACTGGCCCCATACTATATAAGCAAGATCAGCAAGGAGCTGAGTGACAATTTGGTTGAGAAGGCGTTCAAAACCGTTCCTGTGATCTCGTGTATTATCGACTATGAGACCTTCAAAGCCGATCTCGATCTGTTTGAGGCACAGGGCTATTTCCGCCGGTCTGTGGCCACGTATGACCGAACCATTGAGAGTTTCCGGTTTTCGGCTCTGTGGTTTGCCGTTATGGACGCCGGGATTGCCTTCTGTGCCAGAGAAACCGCGGAGGAGCTGCCCGTCACCAACCGCTTTCTCCTCAATCTTGGCTTTGCTCTGCGCGGCTCGGCTATAGAGTGTATGTACAAGGGCCAGTATGTTCGCTATGTCTCTATACAGACGCTCAAGGTGTACTGTGTGATGACCAACTTCTGCCACGTGTTTGTCACCCCTGCTGTGTCCTACAACCAGCTGGGCGCAATGGTAGGGTTGGCCCGCACTCTCAAACTGGACCAGCTGCCGGAAAAGCTGCCTGCTTTCTCTGGGGAACAGAACCCTAAACTGGCTGACGAGGAGCTGGAATCGTATAAAGCAATCTGGTGGATTCTGGTGGGCCACGACCTGCGGGGTTTCAACAAACATCCGCGGATAATCCACTCCACGCTGTTTACTACTCCTGTTCCCTACAGCTTTCTGGACACCAAGTCTCTTCCTGTGCTGCAGAAGATGAATGTGAACAGCAACAAAGTTGTGATGCGGCTGATGTTTCTGCTGTATGAGATCCGCAACACGTACCAAATCATCGGGTGCAACGATGAGCTGATTATGTGTAATGCATCGCACTTGAGCAAATACAGGAAAGCCGTCGAACAGCTGTGGAAGAAAATGGAGCGGCTGAAGCCGCTTATGAACGCGGGACAGATAATGTACCTCAAGGTCATTTTCCTGTTTGAGCTGCTGTCGCTGAACATCCACGAGAAGACTGTGGCTGAGAACCACGACCAGTTAGACCTGTGGAGGCTCCATCACCATGAGAATACCATCAGCCACAGCAAAAGTATCATCTCGCTGGTGACATCTGTAGACTTCCCCGCAAGTCATTTCACGTTCCAGGGGGTCATTGAAGCGGTGGGCACGTCGGCGATAGTTTTGGCTTTTGAAATACTCCGGCTGAAAAGGGAAAAACATCAGCGGGGCAGCCGAGATGAGTTCAATTCGGATGTCTCAATTGAGCTGCTCATGACATATGTGCAGTCGGCCAAAGCCCGGATGAAGACTTCAAACTGCATTCTGCTAGCTGCCAGGTGCTATGCTCTGCTGAACCGCATATGGAGCATTCTCAGCTCGGATATGCCGGACTACCCTTGGCAGAAGCTGACGTTGAGTGATGTTGTGATATCCAGCAATGCCGTTATGGAGGGTGAGACCCCATTGTCGAGATGCAGTTTCCCTGATACTTCGGAGTTTTACCACAAGATGACGAATGAGAGCAAAATGAAACTGACGCTGGCCCCAGTGATAGCGGAAAGCTCTATGCTTGTAGATGATTTCTCCGATTTGCATGCTGATAAGGACATACGGCTGTTTCTGGAGGAGAATACGTGGTACAGGTATTACCAGTGGGCCCTGGAGGAACTTACGCGAGCTTTCAGCCTGGAGAATATAAGCTGAGGCGGGAGGGGAGACTGAGAGAGTGGGACCAATTTTGGAGGTGAAGCGTTTGTGGGTATGGTTTACATGGGATGAGTGGCGGGGAACATAAGGCTCTTTCCGGTTCTGTAGGTTTGAAGTTCAGGTAACTGGTTGCAAAAGCAGAAGAAGAAGAAGAAGAAGAAGAAGAAGAAGAAGAAGAAGATAAAGGCATGGACAGAGTCTCAAGAGATGTCACACAAAACTATTCAAGACGCTTTTGGGGGTGTATTGAATATTCTTTGGTGAGCTAAATTTGATTCGCGCGTCAGCATCTCTTTGCCCTGTGTCGGCGGTTTCAGCTCCAGATTCTGTTGAAGCTTCTCTTCCAACTTTCTTCGGGCTTCCGTTCCGCTTCGAGATTCCGTTCCGATTTTGTTCTGTCTTTGCTCCGACCTTGTTTCAACTTCCGTCTCGGCTGGTTCCGATGCGGATGTTTTCTCCTCAACTTCCTTGTCCTAAGCAACTACATTGAGATGTCTTTATCAGCCAAAACGGCTGTCTGTCTGCATTGTGTTCCTTTTCATTTAGAGTCATAAACAGTCGCATAAGGAAAGTACTGAGTTACTGTACATTTAGCCCTTCTCGCTCAGTCTGACCAGAGACACTTTTGCCTTGTGTATTGCATGTGCTTGAGAGGCTCGAGAGGCTTTACTGAAACAGCTCCAGGCTTCCTTTGAAGTGTGATGACAGCAGATGATTTGGTAGAGGTGTCCCAGAAACTTGTGTCTGCTGCTGTGAGAAAACTTATGCATCACGGAACTACTCAGGTCAAGTATGGGAAGTCATGGCAGCTCTTTCAAAGCGAAATTGGCATTCCGATCAATGTGAACTACAATCTGCCGTTCCAGAGAAAACACTCCGAAGGAGAACCTGAGGCAATTCTCAAAAGCAACTCAAAGGACAACATTCAACAGGGAATTGGAATAATGAAAGTATGACTTCTCAAGGCCTTCAATGGGATTGCAGAACATGAAAAGAGAAAAAGCTTAAAATGAAAATAGACCCACAAAAAGTCTCTTGCTATGATCAAAATTTGAAAGCTGAAGTCGTGAATCTGAACATTGTTAGGTTGTGGAGCTGCAAACTGCCACATTCCATTTCATTTCTGCTAGATTACAAATGTAAAACTAACGCTGCAAATGCCTTTATAATGTTTTTGTTCAGAAGACTGACATCTCAATCTCTGCCTGAAAGATTTGATGCATCAAATATCTCCCTTTCACATTGTTAGGCCACCTCAGTAGTATAGCTCAAGCATCTCTCTACCTAAGGATGTGGAGAAACAAATCCCTTCATAGTTTCAAGTTTGGGTGATGACCTGCTGAGCTGTTGAAACCTGAATGAGTTGTTTGGGGTTCAGGGGGAACAGATAAAAGGCATGGAACAGATAAACACAGACCATTCATAACCAATGTAACCAAATGTGACCAATGGAGTATGCAGGTAAACAGGGAATATCAAAGGTGACATACCACTGTCCTATAACCTCTTCCTCCTCAACTGAGCACTCCACAAATAACCACTCCTTACAACTCTCCCTACGCTGAAACACTCAATCAACACTGTTCATTCAATCATCAAGACCAGCTCAAACTACAAATCAAACAGCACAACGCTGAGCAAAACCAGCTCGAACCACAATCAACACACTAAGCAAACCAACTCAAACAACAATCAACCCTGAGCTCAAAACTCAACTAACTCCCTCCCTCACACCAAATCCTTGTACTCCTCCTCTTTCCCTGGAACAACCATTTCATTCAGCATGTGCGAAATGCAGTCCCGGATATACTTCATCTTCCTCATCACCTCCTTCTTCTCAAACTTGTCCTCCTGTTTAAACTCCCTATTAACCTGCTCCTTCACCTCCTCCAAATGCTCAATAAGATATTTCGCCTTGTAGTCAATAAACTGAGAGTAGAACCGCGCATACTGATAAGGCGGGTTTTCATTCTCCGGCCGCACTGTAGTCAGCACAGTTTCGTCCTTAACAAACGTCTTCTTGGGTCTGTAGGACGTAACCATAGTAATACGGTCCTTATAGTACACCGGCCGGGGGGCCAAATGCAGCACATATCTCCCTTGAAGCACACAGGCATGTCCCTTTTTAGGCCCCGGGATAGTAGTAATGTTCTGGTTGCCGTCCTTCACATATGTCTCTCCTCCTACCATATCAGTAGTATCAGACAGCATCAGCACACATACAAACGGATAGGAATCGTTGTGCCAGCCCACCACAGCCGGCATGTCCTCTTTGCCCTGAGTGGCCTTTGACTCCTCATCGTGTCCCAGCTCGTTGCGGAGATCAATATTGCAGTGGGCGATCTCGAAATCCATCACAATCTCCAACTCCACACCTGCCATTTCGCTCACAGCTTTAGTAGTCTCGGGATGGGTCCAGGCGGCATATGTAAAGGGGGCCTCTTCAATGTACCCTCGGAGGGAGAATGTGAGGTTGTCGTTGCGGCCTTCGGGAGTCTTATCGTATCCGTATTTCTCGACAATGTGGCGCTGGAGGATCTCCGCCTTCATGATGTCGATAGCCTCGTCCGAGAAGAGCTGGAAGGGGAGACTGCCGCCCAAAGGGGAAATGCCGGCGTCTTTCGGGTATCCCATTTCCTCCAGGGTGATGACGTTGTTGTGGCGTTTGTATATGAGATGGACGGCCGGGTCGAACTCGGCTTTGGGTGGCGCAACAGGGGCGGTAGTAGAGAGCAGGGAGATGTTCTCAAACCTCTTGTAGGGAGCCACAGGGACTCCCGGAGCGGTCTCAGTTACTGCAGTAGCCATTGGAGTTGGTGAGAGGAGAGGGATGTTTTTAGCTGGGGATGTCTGAAGTACCCTGGAGTTGTCTTCGCTTGTTGACTTTTCCTTTGGAGCCTTTTGAAGCTTTGATGGACTTTGCTGGTTGCTCTTGTTGATCTTTTTGATCTTGTTGATGTTGTTGATCTTGTTGATCTTGTTGAAGTACTGAAAGAAGCCTGTTATTCTTATAGACCACCTGGAAAAGACATATTTATATTTAAGCTGAGAGCCCCTTTTCGTGGGTAGTAAAGGGGCAATTAGGGTGATGATATGATCAGGGGATGAGTTTGATTGTTCCGGACTGTTCTCTGCTTGTTTTGAATAGAAACTGTGCCGATGGTTTATGGAGAAATGGCCATTGGCATTTCGGCTGAGTTTGGGGCCGAGTTTGAAGGGCCTCGGGCGTGATAAGGTTTACGGTGTACGAAGAGTGTACTGAGAGAATGTGGACGGTTTAAGCTAGTCTGAGGCGCTAGACGATGGTTTAGTTCGGCTCAGTTGAACTCTATCTGGGATAGGTGGAGGCCGTGAGGAGTGTGTTGATTTGTCTGTGAAAAGAAGAGAGTAGGCTGTTGTGATTTGAGCTACTCTATGCACACAGTGTAGTTATATCTACTAGCTATTGACAGCTCAAAGCAACAAATGCAGCTCGACTCATACGCTTTCTGTAATACCCATCACAAGACGAGCATCCCCCCACTGGATCAGAGTTCCATTTACGTTCTCGGTTAGGCAAGATAGAGTTTGCACTATCCCAGAACATTTACGTTTGGCAGTAAAGTTACGACAAATTGGGATAAATTTGGTTAAACTCTGAAAGCTTAATTTTTGATACCCCGGGCGCGATAACAACTGGCCCGAAAGTGAGAAAGAAATAGCTGATGAGGTTGATAACTTTGAGAGAGTCTGGCCCGCAGGTGATGATGAGGAATATTTCACTACAGAGGTAAAATTCACATGCACTTTATGCCCCAAGGATGAACGTCAAGCTTCTCTGATGTTCCAAAGTATCACGAAGTATCACCTTTCGAGCTATCAGTTCGTACGATATGATAGTCCTACTGTTTTGGTGAGAAGAACGAATCAACATTGAAATAGGATAGTGAATGTTGAGAGCTTTCAGGGATAGAGAGCAGGTAGTTTTCAAAATTGGAGCCTCATCACAAGGGTACGAGTATTCCATTTCAGTAACAACTTTCCTCCTCTTATAAAAGCTTGTAACAGATACATCATGAGAGTGCCCGACTCTTAGGGATGGCTGTAAATGTACTTTCACACTATGGAATCAGTCACAGTAGTTAGGTATAAGCCTATGAAGACATCTCCCATATTGTGCTAATCCGTCAGTTGTCCCAGTTGTCTTGACCTGACAGCTGGAGACAAGTCACGCGACTACAGTATGAACCAAGTCATATATTGTTGCTGTAAGAAATATGTAAGGAATAACATATCCTACAGCGGAATGACATTAAAGCAGCAATGCCACAATAACCTTGTAGATTGACTCTTCAGAAATGCATACCTGCTGTTCTGCTCTTTTTACGCTTGAGATCAATAAAGTCGTTTTGTCTGAGAGACTCCCGAAGGATCTAATCGTCAACTCCAGCTGAGCCTCCTGAGCCACCAGAGTCTCAATTGAGACTGCTGAGCCACCAAAGTCTCCAATAAGCTCACTGAGCCACCATAGCCTCAAATAGCTTACCGAGTCATCTTGAATTGAATAAGCCTGCTGAGCCACAGGAGCATGAAAAACGCCACCCGAGCCACCTGCGCCACCTGCGCCTCAAGTGAGTCTCCGAAGCCTTACTCGCGTCCCGAATGAGCCACCTGCTCCACCTGCGCCACCGGAGCTCGGCAACAGTCTTCGCCCTCAAATGCGAACGTAACTGACAGCCATTCCGCCTGCTCATATCAGTACACATTCCTTTCATGCCTTACTGCCTCCACCCTTTTGCAGTTACCCTTTTGTATACCTCTAAAGCTGGTTTACTCATGTCTTTGTTCTGATTTCGTCCTTTGCATTTCTTCTTTGGCTCCTTTGGTTTTTTCAGTTCCTTTGGCCCATTGCATTCACTCCCTCCTTTTTATCCTGACTACTTAGTTGCTTCCTTTGCTTCTTTCCTTTGCATCCTTCCTATGTTTTCTTTCTTTCTTTGCTTCCTTCCCTTCAGTCCATCAACTGTCCTATCACCTTCTCCCCAATCCCAATCCCTACAAACTCCCCAATCCCAATCCCTACAACCTCCTATCCCAAGTAACAAAAACAACTCTCAGTTCAGTCTATAAAATAAATACCGAGCCCCAAACACTCAGAACTCTGAACAATCAACTCCGTACTTCCAAACAGGAACTTCTTCCAACGGTAGACCAGCCATCCGTTATGTCCTCAAACACTCAAACACTCAAACATTCAAACCACCCGCTTCCCCGCCGGCTCAAACGGCAGAAACAGCGACACAACCCCAATGGCCCCAAACACAGCCGCACAAATGTATATCGGCACAGACGTCGTGGCATCCGCATAGTACCCGATAATCGCCGCCATACACCCCATCAGCCGAGTGGACCCCATAGCAATAGAGTTGCCCGTATTCCGGGCCGCCGACGGAAGCACCTCCGGCGTATACGCAAACAGCACGCCATAGTATATATAACAAGCGATATTCACTGCCGACGTAAACCCCACATTCTGCGCCTGGTTGCGTACAGCCGTGTAGGCAAACAGGAACGTCATAGTAATCAGAGCCCCGATTGTCATCACCGCCCGCTGGCCCACCCGCGGGATCAGCAGCAGAGCTGCAGCAATCATCGGGCCGAAAGTTGAAACAAAGTTGGTGATCACCATGTTCCGATAGGTAACAAACAGACTTCCGTCGCCCAATTCGGCTCCCGTAGACGCAAGATACTGCGGCAGGAACACATAGTACAGCGGATAGGCGATTCCCAGCAGTGTCCAGGAAAGGATGATAAGAGAGGTGGAAAGGCCGACTTTCCGGGACGAAAACAGGATGCTCAAATGGTGCTTTACAATCTGGCAAATACCGGAAAAGGACCGTGTCCGGTTCTCCAGCTCGGCATCCTCCAGCTGTCCGCACCGCTGCAGCTTCTCCACACTCAGGCTGCAGGGTCTTCCGTGTTTTTCCGCAATGCCGGACAAAATCTGCACCAGCTCCTCGTCCCGGCCTTTTCCGACCAGAAACTTCGGCGTCTCCTCAAACTTAATCACCAGTACGCGGGCCAAAGCAATCACCAAAACAAACGCACAGTTGGTGATCCACGTGTACCGCCAGCCCATATTCTGGCTTTTGGTACATCCGTCGGCAGACTCGCAGGAGTAGTTGGCCATGAACGGCCACGTGATCAGCACGGCCACAGTCTGTCCGATACCCCACCAGGCGGCATAAAACACCATCAGCCAGTGGTGGCGGGACGGGAGGTATTCTAATAGGACGGCAGTGTCCAGAACCAAATTGCCTCCCGAGCCCATAGAAGTGAGAAACACCATAATACAGTAGCCGGCCATATTCGGCATCCCGCCGACAATTATACCGAACACAGCCGAGAAAAGCAGCGAGGTGTTGAAGGCAAACTTGCGGCCAATAATATCGGCACTGAAACCCCATAGTAAAGCCCCACACAGAAGCCCGGAGTACAGCATAACAGCCGAAACAGGGAAGGCGACTTTAAACTCGTTCTTGATGGACGTAAGAGTGAACGACTGGATCAGCACCAGCTGCGAGTCCACTGCGTATCCCATTCCGGACAGGCAGAAGATCTTGAAATGGTACCAGGTAAAGCCGATCTCGTCGAGGGCGTTGTTGACAAGGTACATTTTGGCGGTCAGGACTTTGTCGTGGTGGTTGAGGTCAGTCATGTCGAACTTGTCTGCCTCCTCGTTTTCCTGTTCGACGGTTGAGGAGCCGGAGGTGACGGAGCGGACGGATGCCGCATACAGGGTTTTCGTGGCTCCGGAGGAGTCCACAGGGTGTTTTTCAGGGTCGGAAAGTGACATTGTGAGGAGGGACTTGAGGTGATTGTAGGTACTTCAGGTACTGAAGTCAGGAGGAAGTTCAGGAGGAAGTTGATGTTCCTTTGACTGAGAGGAGATTTAAGGCTTGTTTTGCAGATTAAGAGATTAGCTCCTTATAAGCCGTGAGGAGTGGTTTTGACAGTGGAGTCCAATAAGCCTGTGGTATGGAAGGTCTCTGGTAAGAGTTGATCCCATGGGTTGTTTAATGTTCCTTTATAAGCCTTCGGAATGAACCAGGGACCTGAGGACGGAAAAGTGCTCCTTTTATAGAACCCCGGATGGGAATTTTTTCAGCCGGAGTCAGACTCGGGAAAGACTTTTGCTGCCTCCAGTATATAACTGTTCAGCAAGAAGTTAAGAGCTGAGAGCTGAGAGAAAAAGATTGTCGAAGAAGTGATGAAGCGATTATGCAGGCCAAAACAGAGTTGTGATTTTAGTGGAGTCCAAGCTGAACTAGTTGAACCTTAATGCAGATTAGTGGGGGTGTACGGAGGGGGTTGGTGGACGGATGATAAAAGCGGATTGAGAGGGACCAGAACCTGTGAGCTGTGGTGTTTGCCGTGATAAGCCAATAAGCTATATCACTGCTGAAGCAAAATCTAGCAACTAAGCAATGCTTGAGTAGGATAATTGTATCAATGTGGCCTTTGTGTTTACAGGGGGATCATTGGTGGTTCACGTGTTCTTTAAAAGGTGCGCGTCAGTTGGAATGGACCTGCATTAGGTACAACATTCTGTGGCAGCAAGCTGCATTCGGGGAAAGTTGGACCTCACGTCTCACTCTGGAACAACTGCTGATAAGCTGATAAGGAAGGGGAACTCCCGTTTGCTACTGGCTTTTTGCCAGCTTTCAATACTTAAGCTTTCATGAATTCTGAGTTTCCCATTCTTTGTCCAGTTTTTTGTAAGTATGCACCTGTTGTGCTCCAACTGCAGGCCGCTATTCAGGTAACCCACCAGCCTGGTCCCTGCCGATCAGAACTGATTACTAGCGGCCCAATCCGTTTTGGGACATCATTTTCAGGTACACACTCCGTACGCCAAACTTTATTTTTCTCGGCCGCCCAAACTGAGCCGCATTTATTTCGGCCCAGTTCTCTGAAACCCGAGAGATGACTTGAGGTTCTGTGGGCTATCTTCTCAAGTTGAATTCATAGTGAGATGAGATAAAGACAGATAGATATACAGAGTTTACGAGAGTAAAAGAGCATTTATGTGATAAGTTGATATGACTCTGGGTGGCTCTTGATAACCAGGATAAGAGGACAAGGGGACATTGGATATGGGACGCGTTTGGCAGGTTGGCTATTGGCAGGTCTTACTGGGTATTTTTCAGGCAAAACTGTATATGATAAGCGATTAATATGAATCAAAGCATGGACACTGCTGGCTCATCGCCGTAGCACAACTCTGGTTTTGTAGATGTTCTGCTGACAAAAATTGCACTAAAGGCTTGAAAGCTCACACCTCTCATCTTACTGATCTGTCCAAATTTCAAATGTAAGAGTGAGGAGGAAGAGAAGATTTCCCTCTGATCTTAAAGAGGATCTTTTTGCCCCTTTTTCTGTGCTGTGTTTTTACATCATCGATGCTTGCAGACTGAAATCATCGCTGCGTATAGGTTGTGGTGAAAAAATGGCAGTATCTCAGTAGATAATCATAGCGTTCTTGCTGTCTGCTATGTTCTAGAATGTGTAAACCGTTGGTCGGTATATGGAAGCCAAAGAGTACATGCATCTCGTCTGAGCAGAGCTAATTATACTAAAACAATGAGTTACAGTACCAGAAACTTTTCCTTGATAGATAGATCTACCTCGAAGAAATCCCGAGTCAGCGGGGAATATATGTCTGTTCTTTACTGCTAGAATTAGCCAATGAATGATTGTAAGGCGGGAAAGTCAATGTTCGCAGTTTCAGATCAAGTCAGTGTACAAGCAAATGCTATAATTGAAGAGAAAGATAGATTCATTTAAAATTACTGATAGGTACAGTAGTAAAGAATACAACCACTTAAACTATCTTATTCAAGTCACAATAACAATAGGACTAAGCTTTTCCCGGCCTGCCACTCATCCCTTCAGAACAAAGTTTGACATTCATGCACTGCCATGCACTCCATCTTTCCCTTCCCAACTTAACCCTTATTGCATTCTGATATACCCCAATGGGGTAATACCTCTACCTTATCCATAAACTTTATTCCATTTCTGGGCAGCGTATCCAAACCCTGCATCAGCAAGTCATACTATAAAAGCTCCTCAGAGTTACACCATCTTATCTCAGCCGGGGAATCCAGTGGCAGAGCCGAGACTGGGATCTCTGGGTAGTCTTATCTGTGGGGAATATTTCCTTTTTGGTATGGTCTGGGCCACAGTTCAGAGGTTGCCAAGACTGGGCGATGAGATATATCAATGATGTGTGAGTAAATGCAATGCATAACCAATAACGTTCGATGCTTTGCATTCAAGCAATGCATCTAAGGTTATTGGCGATTGTTCTTCTTCACTACGGGAAGCTATCAGAGAGTCTCACCGAATGTTCTCCCGGTTCAGTTTTTCACCTTTACTGAGCCGAAACTCGGGTTGGCTCGGCTGATGGCATCATTAGCTGGGGGGACTGAAATGATTGGAATGATAGCTGTAGCCTAATAGGGAGATGTCTGACTCAAAAGCTCATCGGGTCCTTTAGATCATTTTATACGGCTTTCTACTAACGCTATCAAAAAGGAAAACTGATCCGTCAGAAAATGCATTCTCTCTATATATATAATCTAGCCTCAAATCCTCTAACGGCAAAACCCATATACCTACAAGCAGCACTTCTTGCAGTCATCATCAGGCTCCGCCACCGACAGCTTCTCATAGCCAAACAGAAACTTGCCAAACATGGCTCCAAGAATGCAGCAGATGATTATGTACCCATTGTAGTACATAAACAGCAGCATGATCATGTAGGAAGCACCCCACTCAATAGTGTACAGTCCTGTTCTCACCAAATGCTCCTGCAGAGTAGGCATAACCTCACAGGAGTCATTTTTGTTTTTGCTCAGAAAGTTTAGAATCCAGCCGTGCTTCAGAGTGGAAAGCAGAGGATCCTCCAGAACTCCAGCAGTCACACTTGAGTCTTTTGAGTCAGCTTTGTCGGAGTCTTCGTTTGACAGCTGCTTGGTTGCCTCGGCTTTCACCGATCTTCGGTATGCTACGATATGGGCGTCGTACTCTCTGTTGAACCGGTGCAGCCATTGGTATGCCATGACAAAAAAGAACACGCCAATGCAGGAGCCTGCAAACATGCCTTTGCTTGTGTTGTGCCATGAGCGCGCTATAAAGCAGGTATCCACAGAATACCAGTTCCAAAGCATCTACATTTCAGATACTTGGTTAGTACCTGAATCCGGCTTCTATAGGTTTTTCGCAGATAGGCTTAAGAAATGAACTGAAGAGCAGATCCTCAGAAGTCAAACATACCGAGATTTTGCAGGCACGTGCAGGAGGCTCGCTGCTTCCCATGCCCATATCGTGGCCGCCCATGTCATGGCCTCCCATATCCATCTTGAAAGCGTTTGTTATGGTATAGAGATTTGTGTTGAGTTATTTCGTTACGATAAGACTTAGGTGTTGGCTTTTGAGAGTCTCAGAGGATTGTCTTTTTGATAGTCCCGGAGAGTTGAAGTTCTGAGTATTCGGAGACATCTGTCCGACAGGCTCAAAAGCACCAAGAATGCCACTGCAAAGATGTCGACTCATATAAATACACACACTGAAAAATATCATCCCAGATTATACTGGACATCACCCGTTGAAATTATTTGAGTCACGCTGCTCAGGAACGGAAATGAGCAAATAGCCTTGCGCGAGCAATTTACTTCAACTGCCTAACTGGGTGATTTTTTGAGTCATGCCAAACCCAATTAGGCCCAGCAGGACTTAGGTGAAACCTTGTTGCACCAACAGGTTGGAATGCTAATAGATATTAACTTCTCAGAGTAAATGTTTTATGAAAGAATAATGGATATTGGCAATATAAACACTTTTGTTCTAATCAGAGAGTAATCAGAGTACATTGCCATGTGTCATTGTGTTTCTGTATACTGAGATCACTTTCTCGTGCTCTACCTATATGCTCCATTATTTCAATAGGACCTAGAAGGAAAAGAGATATGCTGTCGATAAGTATCTAGTATTAGCACAACTCGATTCGTCCGGGATATGCTTAGAAATCAGCTCACAGTCGTTTTCCTCCCAAGCAGAGAAAGCATATCATGCAAAATTAGCTCGCACAAGTTTGGGTTGTATCTTCAGCATCGTAACGAGCGTCCTGCGACCTCACAACATTCAAGGGACGCTCCTGAACAGTCTTTTTTTCAGGGTTTCTAGAAGCCCAGACATGGTAAATGTTCGTTAACCTCCCATCTTTCCTTACTAACCAGCCGAGCTCAACTTGGCCATCAAATCACGTCTTCTGATACAGCAAAACTACTTGTGAAGCTCTCCGATGTTTCCCGTAATATTGAAATTTACATATGTCTTATCGTTATGATATGAATCATGAATTATGCGCTGTATAGTATTTCCTCTGGTGGAGTAAATTTCATATTGATGACCTCCAACGGCTAGAATGAAAATTGAGAGTATCAGTGTGGGCTTGTCGCCTATTTCTCTTTACTGTGCTGCAGTGCTTGTTTCTTGAAATTTGTGCTTCTTTCCCGGATTCTGGGTTTCTTCACCTTCCCCTTCTGGGTTTTCTTGCCGATCTTTACTCCTTCCAATCGGGCTCCCTCTTTTGCTCTCTGTCCTTCGATTGTAAGCATCTTAGTCAGCTTGCTTCTATCTGCTTTTGAGAGCACTTTCTGCGATTTGCCAATCTTTGTCCGCTCCTTTTGACTCAGACGCTCCATAACCTTCCCGCCATTGACTCTTCTTTTATCCAAACCGCCTTTCCCTGCCCCTTTGCTCATATTTTTGCATCGGGATACCCTCAAAGCCCTTCCTTTCTCGGAATTCTTTTTTCCATCCAGCAAAAGCGCCTTGGCTACTCCGTTGATGTCTTTGAACTGCACATATGCAAATCCCTTGCCGACATTTGTTACTGTGTCACGCACAATTCTTACGTACTCAATCTCTCCACATGACCCGAAGAAGTTCCACAACTCCTCGTCCTCAGCCTCAAAGTCCAGATTGCCCACAAACACTGAACGTTTCGTGTCGTGTTTTGCAGGATGCGTCACAGAGTCCACACGAAGATGGAAGTTCTCAAAGACCGTCCCATTGAGTTCCAGGCATTTCCGCATGGACTCCTTTGTATCCATAACAACGTAGGCATTTATACTGCTGCGTTCGGGATGGAGATCTTTGGTTACATATGAGGCCTTGCGGGGTTTCAGAGTAGCAAAAGGCACACTTCGGAACCGGTGAGACTCGACTTTGCCGTGTTTGCTGAAAAGGGCAACAAACTTCTTGTCCAGCGGCTTGCTTTTTATCACACCAGCAGGCACGTTGCCCACAAATAATGTTCTGTCGGCTTTCTCCAGTTCCGAGTCTGCTGCAGTGAGAGATTCATGTTGGTACTTTTCGAATTCACCTTCACCTGCTGAAGGCTTCTCGGGAGCTTCTTCACGTGCTTCCGTGGGTTTTAACTGTCTTGTCGTCTGCTCGTCTGATGACTCCAGTATCTTTCTGATGTAGTTATTTTCCAGATCGTCATTTTCGTCTTTCTTCCCCTTGCGTTTCTTCTCCTTTTTCACTGTATTTGATAGGGCCGCTTCGGCTAAAGACCCAATATTGTTCACATCAGCACTATCACTGAGGTCCCCAGCTTCTGCCTCTTCTTCATCCACATCCATAGGTTCAGTTTGAGTCTCTGTGATCTCCTCATTCTTCTTCACCGGAGGGAGCTCAGTTCTCTTCTTCTTCACCGGCTTCACAACTCCGCTGCTGTTCAGGAGCGCGGCCAAAGAGCTGTCAATCGCCGGTTTCGCAGGGGCTCTGCTGTCTGAAGGGTTTTCACCCTTAGAACCCTTTTTGCTGGATCCTTTTTTTGAACCCATACTGAGTTACAGAACCTCAAGTCTGATATGTGTGACAGTGCAACGAGTACACCTGTGCTATTTCCACTTCACTAACTCCAGCCGCAGTGAGAGTCAATTCCTAGTATCTTTAGTCCGATATCTCCATTCCCTACAGCTACACCACCCAACAGAAGATTCCCTGTTGTTTATCACATCCGTTACAATGTCTGCTCCTTCCATACAAATGGAAAAATGTTGAATCCTGAATGTGGAATTAATGATCACATCAGCAACAATCATGAAACATGCTTGACCCGGTTAAATGTACCGGATGCGTACATGAGTTTATTGATCTAAGAAGACAACTAAACCATGTAAACGTATAAATAGAAGAGGATAAGCCTTTCTGCAAGACACTCTGATAGTTAGAGAGTTCTATCTGAAGTGTTCAATAGAGAGGGAAATAAAGCCTTTCGACATATACAAATTGGGATCACGTAATCAGTAAACCTCACTCCCTGCCTTAGTCGCAACAAAAAGATTTAATTACTATGCACGTCTCATATCAGGGGCCAGATTTAGGACGGATTGTCCCATTTTGGGTACCAGGTACTCCACCAAGTTTTTTATCTCCCGAATGCCCCTCTAATCCTCCTGTCTCTATTCAGGTACGACACTTCCCGATTAATCCCTAATCGGCAGTCGGGATAACAATGCGAGGTTACCCTCCAAATATCCATCAAGCCCGGACTGGGGTCTATGATAACAGGAGAGGCATTCTTTCTTGAGGTGATGATGGGATAGTTGGGGTGGGAGTTTCGAGTGGAGGAAGGAAAGCCCTATGAAATACAGATGTTGCCAATTAGAAGCCAAGATTGTCTGCTACTGTATCAGCTTGTGCCCGTTAGCTGCGGCGACCAACTCGTGCAGAGCTACCTACAGGTGGTATCACGTATTAGTGAAGTGTCGCTATAGAGTCGAAAAGGAATTTCATCCGTTGAGATTGTCCGTTCCGCAACTTCAAGCGTGTATCTAGTCCTTCCAGTCTCTTTTCAGAGTTGGCTGCAGTCTCAAGGTTGCCAGAAGGACAGCTGATTGGTATACCAATCTTCATTTGTTCTGTTCTGATACTGAGCTCTCTCTGAGAAGTTCCCTCAAAAGTACAACCGAGAGCTCCCAGAAGCTCCCAGAGGCTTCGGAGCTTTTCAGTAATTCTAGGGAATGGATCGACCCACATCTCCTCTATCTGAGCTTGGCTCTTCACCAAAATCACAAAGCATTCAACTGGGCGAGTTGAGTGATCGAAAGCAATCCCCGCTCCCTCAGCATAGAAACTTACTGGATGACTCCATGTCATCGGAACTAAGCGAGCTTGACTCTGAGGCTGAGACAGAAAAGATAGAAATGCCCGATCTGACGGAATTTGAAAGACTGAAAGAGTTGAAAGAAATGAAAGCGGAAAGCACGTCAGAGGAACCGGGGGACGCTACTTTTACCGCAGGTGAGATCCCAGATGCTCCGGAAGACACCCCTGAGGATATATCAAAGGAAAAGTCCAACATACATGAGGCCGCAAAAGAATTCCCCGAAGAAAACTTACAATCTGGTAAAGAACACACACTTCACTTGAAAGACGTCTCCGAAGATACAACTGGTGAGCCGCTTGAAGATGGCGTGAAAAAACGGTCAGCTCCAATTGAGGAGGATGTTGATTCTTCGAGTTTGGACGAAGGCTCTAAGAGAAGAAAGATTGATAGATCTCGACCACAGACTGACGCCGGCGCTAATGCTGATGAGACAAACTCGAAAGAAGACAGGGCAGACAGTATTGCTGTAAGTGACGATCAGGCCGAAGGAGCTGGTTCCCAATTTGAGGAGACAGATGAAGTCAAGGAAAAGTCTGCGCAAAAGACAAACGATGGAACATTGGCTGACGGTGAGAAGGTGGATCATGAACAGGAAACAAAGAGTACAGATGTGGAAAATGATGGGACTGAAAATATCAACGGTACTGAGGCCGAGCAAGTTGAGGAAGAAGGGGAGGAAGAAGAGGAAGGGGAGGAGGAACGAAAAGAGATTCAGAAAAAGGCGCTGGAAGCACTCACAGACGTTGAGGTTGATTTTGCCAAACTCCGGGATGCACTTTATGAAGACAAACTGCGCAAACTGAAGGCGGAGCTGCAGATGTGTGTCGATGGAGTGCATCCGGACCTGATCCCCTTGTACGAACAGATCGATAAGCATAGAGAGGAGAGGATAAGAATTGCTGTTCAGAGCAAACGATACAAGATGCAGTGTATTGCCAATCAGACGCGAGCACAAAGGGCCCAGATTCATCAGCAATTCCTCAAAGACCAAAGTGACGTGAGAAGCCATCTGCTACATGATACAACGCAAGAATGGTATAAAGTGAATCGCGAGCGGAGGGCTATGGACTCTTTGGTTCCTGATTACGGCTATTGGGTCTCTGAAGACAAGTCTCGTCAGTTGGAAGAAAGGTTGATGCTCACTCAAGAGATTGCACTCGAGAGTGGGATTCAGAAGACGTATGGATTCCCTGCCGCGCCTACGATAAAAGCTGCCACCTCGGACGAGATCAACCAGGATTTGCATGCTATGGGTATTTCCTCTGGAAGGCAGCAACATCCTCGTCAAAACTATGGATTTGCATCGAGAGTTTACAGGTGACATCTTGCTGATATACGATGGCTCTCAGTGACACTCAGCTCACGAGAACATTTCGGTGTCGCAAGGTGTTGTGTGGATTTACTGTTTCGATAGAAGATACTCGTGTAATATATGGCATCAAGGAATCTCCAATCATAGGAGTATCAGAACTAACTGCATACGGGCTCGTGGTAGCAATAGTTGACCTTTGACACGTAGTATGTGTCAACAGCAAACCTTTTCGTTCATAAGCGAAGGTCTGGTCTCAGAAAAGTCTTAAGCAAGTTTAGTGTAGTTTCTGCAAGACCTGAATCATGCCAGACACTCCTCTAATCGTGCGACCTCGTCATCAAGACGGGTTAACACGCTGTGAAGCTGCTCAATGTCTAGATTCAGCTCTTTTTGCTTTTCAAGAAGAGCGTTCTTCCATCTAATAAACTTCTGCTCCTGAGCATTGACTATCTCAGAGAATCTGACTTTCAGTTTTATAGCTTTCGCCTCGTAAACAGCATCGTTGTCGTCAATGGTGTTCTGCAAATACTTGAGACCAAAGCGAGAAATTCTCTTCAGACCATGTATGACTCTTAGATCTCCGTCCTGTTGATTGAATATGATGGGAGAGTCGAGATCTGCTTTTTCGGCCAGTTCCATCCGATAGCTCATTTTGTTTCTCCGGTAAGTCTCGTAGATTTTGTTGCAATTGTCTATCAGGTCTATCAGATTTTCAGCCATGAGTATATTTTTCAAGATGGCAAAATCACAGTGCAACTCGTTATCCACTTCCGCTACTCCCCATTTGTACTGTCGGCCTCGCGCGTTTCTCACTTCTCCCCGCTCATCAACAACAGGATATACTCCGCACGACCCAATGACTGAGAATGGCACACACCTGGCCAATTCCTCTGGTACTGTTCCATCAGTCAGTGAAGCAAATATCTTGATGTCATTTGCTTTGGCAACTTGGTGGAACAATCGCTTGAAATCGAGTAGTTTAGACCTCGTAAGCGTATCAGCTTTTGCAATGACGGGTATCAGATTGACACGCGAGCTCAGTTGTTTCATTGTTCCAATATCGAGGGAGCTTATCGCGTCCCCATGGGGCCTTAGAAAGTAAATACATGCGTGAACTCTGGTATCGCGAAGCAGACTGCGATCTGGTTGCTCTTCTTGAAGCATGTATCGGCAATGATTGTCGTCTATATAGTTGACGATAGGACTCCATGCAAACTCATTGTTCACAGCATCACCAAATCCAGGGGAATCAACCGCAGTAAATCTGAGTTTGACGCCATTCTCCTCAAACTCGAACGACTTTTCTTCAATCTTGACGGTAGGTGAGGGTGTAAAGCCGCCGCTTTTGTTCTGTGAATCACTGGTGCTTGCTGTGCCAAATGCTTCAGAGCTGAAGAGAGTGTTGAGAAACGTGGTTTTACCTGGTGATCGTTATGAGTGTTAGAACCCTTTTCGGTATATTCTCCGAGGCATATAGTAAGATCCGTGGTAAAGTGTACCCAATCCAGATTCCCCGACAGTCATAATCGTCAAAACGATACCATCTCGCTTCGCCAGTTTGTACCTTCGAGAAGTTAGCTACGATAGTTGCCACCACTGTCCATAGTTCGTTACGACCATGATCAAGCAATCCAACCTTGGACTTCCTTTCCAGTGGCTTACCTTTGTTCAGGGAGCGCACTAATACCAACAGGCTCTTGAAACCGATTGGTTGAGCCCCACTCATTTGTCAGATCGCCAGAGGCAGGCTCACCTTCAGCTGATAAGGGATCCGCCTCTTCTACTCCCTTTGCTACCTCAACTTCTTCTTCTTCCTTCTCTTCCGAGCTTCTCTCAATCTCGAAAGACTCTTGCGGCTCAAGAAACTGCTTCAGACTGGAAAGATTGCCAACATCATCAACATCTACAGTGGAATCGGAACTGTCTGATCCCAGACTGGGATCAATGATGGGCGTTCTCCCCCAATCATCTCCAAATTTCCCTGAAACGACAGCGGACATCTCGAATGTGCAACATCAACTATTTCATCTACAGGCGAATCACGAAAGTTCAGTATGAGAAGAAAAGTCTGAGGTTGCCCCACAGTTTCCAACGTTCAGTGCCGTTCGGTCTATTGTGATGCCTATGAACTAATGAGAATAAACAGAGAGGAAGCAGAGAAACGCCACTGGGGTGTTTTGTGTATGTTTTGTGAGTTACCTGTGGCTCAAGCGGCAAACTGATCACAAACACGAAACGCGCTTTGCCGCGTGGTTGCCGCCAGTTGTAGATCGTAATTTCGTGTTTTCAAGAGGTGTTTCAGAGTTATTTATCTTGATTGCAAAGTAAACACTGCAGAGTAAATATCTGATCTTTGCTGTTATCGACGTTTGATTATTATTCTTAGAAGGTAATAGCAGGATTCTATGCTACAAATATATAAACATTAAGTAGTACAACAACATGAAAGGAGTGAGTGCCGGAAGGGTTGTCCAAATAAGGAGAGCGTCAATGAAACTCGAAGATTATCCTGATAAAGTCCTCAAACGGTATTAAGGCGTAACCATTCAGCTTGCGATCGTACTCCCTGAAAGTGTCTTTAGTTCTCATCAGCATAGCCAAGCACTCGACAAACCCATCAAACTTGAGCACACTTTGGCCACGTTGATCTCGCATGGCAAACTGATTGAACATGAAACGTGTCGTGCCTTCTGAAATTCTATACCTGAATATCTTCAAGGAAGAATCGAATTCACTGAAAGAGATAGTTCCGCTTCTATCTTGGTCAGCTCCGTCAAATGTCGATCTCATGCCCTCGATGTACTCAAGCAATTTGACTGGCCCATGTCAGTAATAATTCAGACTATTCAGCAGACATGTTCCTCAAAACTCACCAAACTCGGAATAATTAAGGCTGCCCTTATTCTCAGTGTCAAACAATCTAAATCAGTCATGTTAGCGATTTTATTCTTGAAAAGGATTCACTATTCTGAGGGGACACCTACTTGATCAGCAGACGCACAGAGGTCACGCTGAAGCTTGAATGGTCGTTGTTTTTGAGAGCTCTTGATAACTCCAGCTCTGAAAGTAATCCCGAGGCTGAGACAGTGCATAAATGTTAGTAAGTCTTTTTGCCCCACAAACTCAATGAAAACTCTCAGAACATACAGTTGGCGTCGGCTCTATTAAAAAGCTCCCTGTAATCAATCTGACCCTGAGGGGCGGGAGTGGGAGCTTGTAGGCTCTGTGGGGGTTGTTCTTGACTGGTCATCTGAGGTGTCTGTTGATAAACTGGCGAATGGATCGAGCTCTGAGAAGTCTGTTGATAGATCGGTGAGCGATTGGGATTATGAGATGCCTGTTGATAGGCTACTGACTGGCCTGAATGCTGAGGGACTTGTTGTTGCGGTGGGACTTGTTGATAAGCTGAAGTGTTGGGATTGAATGGCGCCTGCTGATAGGCTGACTGGTGATTTGAATTTTGACGAGGCACGCTCGGGTTAGCCCGGAATCCTTGCTGCTCAGGTCCTTTTTGAGAGATTATTTGCTGCTGGTTCCATCCCTGGCCTGGGGGTGCTGCGTTTATATTCACATTGGGGCCGCGGTTATGTGCAGAGCTACCACGCTGTTGTGTAACCTGTTGAGGCACTTGTGCAGAATGATGGTGAGACGGTGGCCGCATCTGCGGGCTGTAATCCTGATACTGCTGTTGCATAGACAGTTGCTGTGGCTGTGGCTGAGTTGGCATGCGGTATCCCATTCCAGGACTGGCCTTTTGATGAGAGCTGCTTCTCACTGCCATGGACATTTGCTGTCCATTTCCTGCTCCGCCTCCGGCAGGGTTACCAAACACCTCATAGGGCGTTGGTTCTGACTGTGTCATTTCCGTTAGATACTAGTCACACTCACATAATATGGCTGCGCCTTGGAAATAGAATTCATGCTTGCTTGCGCCCGCCTCTCGCATTCCACGCATACCTTCAGTTCGTCCATGATGATGGAACAAAGGAGTCAAAGGCCAGGAGGTGTCTACAAATCTCGTGTCCCAGCAATCGTTTATAGGGGCTCTTCCGTGTTCCGCTGATTGTAATCTTAGTTCCACGAGACGTTCATAAAGCGCGTCCGGATCCTCATGCTTATTATATAATCACTTGTTCAGCCCTCAGATGTAAGAAGTTCGATTTTATCAATCGAACTGACATGAGTATCGCGAGCTGAACCTGTCCGAAAAGGGAATCGTGTGATACATGTATGGCTGTTATGGCTTATTGAGTTGGAGAGGCAGAAGAGATGTTTTGACAGTATGGGGAAGCCACGAGACATCAGTGTTGTAGTTGAAAGGACTGAGAGGATGGAAATGTTGATTGAGGGATAGAGGAGTGTTAGGGAGGTGTGATTGCAAAGACTGGATGACAGTGATTGTAGGCCTCCAAGAGGGGAAATGTAAGGAGTTTCAGTGTGTGTGAGGTGAGATGAGAGCTGATGGACCGGATGGTGTTTCTGGTGATAACCAGATAGCTGATCTACGATGAATGAGACATTGAGACTTGATTGTGGGGGGAAGCGTTGAGGCATCCTGTTTATCTGTAATGATTGTAATAACTGTTTGTGGTGATTGGTGGTGATGCTGAATATTTGTTTTCATTGCTACTGTTTCTATCACTACAGAACAGGGAATCAAGCTGCATTGGGTCGTCCTTGGAGCATCTGACTCGTATATGCAAACAATTGCAAAAGAAAAATCATCTCAAATCTCAGAAAACTGTAATAGCGAAGAAATCACTTCATCATCAAGGGAGTATACATCAGCAGACACGTAACATTATACCACTTCACTCGTAACACATACTCCAACTACAGGGCTGGGCAAGTAACTACATTCGTGCTGCCTTGAGACTGCCTTCCTTGAACAAAAAATATGTTATTGATTTTGATTTTATGTCAGCCTCTTTCCCTAAGCTCTCTCAGCTCTGGGGTTGGAAGCCTTCTTCAATCTGGTAGCAGGGACAACTCCTTCAGGAACATGCAGCCATTCTCTCAGGTACTCGACACCCTCGTCCGTCAGAGTGTAGTAGTAGTATTGCCACGAGAACTGGGTCTTGACGTATCCCTTGGAAGTCAGAGACTGCATAGATTTGATGACCTGTGGAGTAGTTAGCAAAAGAGTTCTTTACTTGACCGGAAAGAGCAGAGTAGAAGCAGAACGACTTACATATAAGTTCTTGGCGTCGATCTCCTCATGCTTGGGCTGGTTGAAGTCCTTCTTAGCCACCAGAACACCCTCTGTGATTGTCGTTAGTACCGCAGCCTTGATTTTCCAATGGTTACACAGGCCATATGACAACAATGAACTTGGTCGCACATTGCTCCTCCATGATACCGTATTGCATCTCTCGTTCGCCCTTTAGATGTCGACTGTTGAGCTGCTGGATATTCGTTGTGAGGTCGCGCCCCTTGATTGTTATGAAACAAAGCTCCTTGTTGTGCGGTTGGGTTTGTTGAACGTCTCAATCCTTCTTTCCCAAGGTTGTTGTTGAAGCTATGACCAGCGATGTCGATGTCAGGCGTTTACATACCTTGGAAGAGGTATTCGTAGATCTTCTTTCTGTCTTCTTTAGGAATAAGCATGTTGGATGATTTGTTCTTGAAGTTGTTGCTCGTGCACTACCAAAGACAGTCCAAATATCAACACTGAAAATCACAATATAACACCATCAATTACAGCAGGCAGCACTCGATGTAGCCTCTAAAGGTATACCAAAGGCCAAGGGCATCATACAGTGGGCACCTGCTCCAGCAGTGCGTGCTGTGCGCCTCCTGGAGAGTCGGTCTCTGTCGAAAGTTTCAACAATACACTCGATGTTTTCTGAAAGTCCGAGAAAGATCTTACTGTGACTCTCTTACCCCTTGATTGTATCACGTGAACGATTTACCCTAGATCACATGACTCAAGATGCTGACATCATGTGACTGGGGGCTCAAACATTGCGTGAAGTGAGACTCAGGGTGTGTCTCCGGGTTTATTGCATCAGATAAGCCTGAGAAACCAACATTATGGAGGTTTGATGAGGTATGTCAGTATCATTGTCAGAACAGTTGTCAGCTCTGTCAACTGGACATCGAGCTTCTTGAGTTGTTCAAGAGTACTTTGCTATAACCCTGAGTCTCGTGCTTGACAAAACCCATAAATGCAGAGCACACTCTGAACTGAATATACCTGCATAAACAATCAAAGTCTGATGGCTCCTCTCCTGAGTACTACATCTGCTGTTGACTCTTTGATTGGCTGATACTTTCGAAGCCTGGTGACGTGGGAATATATCTAGCTGAGATTGATTGTTTTCCGTGGAGTTCATCCAGGCTCTACTTATCTGAACATGCCAACACTTCAAGGGGATGATGTCTTAGGCGTACAGTCAGGGGCGATCGCTTCTGACGGATCTTTGGAAGACCTGGGCTTCAACGCCCCTGAGCAGTCTACAGACGTTGAATATCATCACAATGATAAAGCGCATTTACATCTTGTGTTCTGTACGTACATTCCAATCTGTTGGACCTTTTACTTTGGTTTCCCTATGTTGCTGCTTACTAACATGTCACTTTAGGGGATAATTTGAAGTCCTTTTTCCACAAAGTCGGTGACTTTTTCCTTAACTATACCATCTGTCATATCCCCCTACTTAATCTGATAATCATGATCACGCAAGCTAGCTTTCTAGCCAGATTATCTTTCCGGTTTGAGGGACTCTATCAGAAGAATAGACTGGTCACAACAATTGTCAGCAATCTGTTGCTTTTCGGTTTGGCTGATACCCTGGCTCAGACGCTGACAAGACTTGTGAAGGAACGATACAGTGTGGATTTGGAGGAACCTGTCAGGAGGCAGAGTCTGATTCAGTTAGATCCGTCTAATCTGGATGACGAAACGCTTATGGATTTTGGGGATGATGTATCAATATACGGTCAGGACGATGAGCTATCAGAGGCAGCAAGGGAAATCAACGAGCCTGCTGCTAAAAACAAGAATCTACCGACCTTCAATCTGAGCAGATTTGCTGGTTTCATGGTGTGGGGTATGTATGATGGAGTGCATATTTTGTGACTTCGGAATGATACTTTTTGACTGGATAGTAAAAATCCCAAGACCACTAACAATCTCAAATGTAGGCTTTCTGATGGCATTTGTTCAGGTACCTTGGTACGCAATCCTGAACAAGTTTTACGAGGACGAGAAAAGCATTCTCATTGCTACTATTGAGCGAGTTCTGACAGATCAATTGTGCTTCTCACCGATATGTATGTCCAGTGGTTGTTCAGTGAACGGGCACATTTGATTTCATTCCTTCCAGTCATTTCTAACCACTCTGCTTTATGTTAGCGTTGGCCGTGTTTTTCACGTACTCCTCAATTGTCCTCGAGGGAGGCGATAAGGAGGCTGTCAAACACAAACTGAGAACTGCATACCTTCCCACATTAGTGGCCAACTACTCGGTCTGGCCGGCAGTTCAGTTTTTCAATTTTTTGGTGATGCCAAAACGCTTTCAAGTCCCCTTTTCGTCATCAGTCGGTGTTCTATGGAATGCGTTTCTGTCCATCAAAAACGCATCAAGCAGAATGAAATGATAGATCTGTCATCCGCCAAAGATAACTTAATGCATGGCCCCTTCCTCATTACGGTTTCAAGTCATCGATGAACAAACCTATCAGCCACACATTGATGATGAAGAATACAGTGGAAGCGATATACAACTCATTGAAAGTGCTGGTACCGAGAAACTCAAGATCATAGGCATACTTCAGCCATAAGGCCTGACCGGCAATCCACAGCAACAAACCAACCACCCCGCTTGTTCGCCTGCTCGTGATGAGTTTAGACGACGGAAGATATAAGGGTAAAAAGTTCATATACCAGACAAAGTACTGACTGGTACAGACCTTGTTGAAAACCACAAAGACAAACGTTTGAACAAACATCGTCTGAAGAGGCTTCCGACCACCAAACTTCCATGGTAGCAAAACACCGGCAATTCCCAGCTGGGGAATGAAAGCCCATTTGGCGGGATCCCTCAGCAGTTCAAAAAGCCCCTTATGTGTCTCCGACACACTGCTTGTATAATACAGATAGATATTGTACAGAGAGAAGTTGTGTCGATGGTCTGTGCGGCTGAGATGGTACAGATACGTATGCTCAACAAACTCCCAGCCATAAAGTCGCTCCATCCACAGCCCAAAAGCCATGAAACTGACCACGGCCGAGAGTCCAAACTGGATCCTTTCTCTGGTGAAGAACCTGACAATCCGCAGATTCGATGGGAAAACAGGAGACGACCTGGTCAAGGCCATAAGCGCTGTGGGGATGTAAATGACTGGGAATATTTTGAAATGGGCACAGAACCCTGCCATCAGGCCAGACATTATCACATGATGCTCAACATAGAGATAGAGAAACAGGGTGACTAAGAAGCCCAGCAAGCCCTCAGAGCTGCCGCGGGCGCTTATAGTGGCCACCATTGGATTCAGCAGCCATATTGATGCATAAAGGGTGGCTTTCTGGTACGAAAGGCCAAATGTCTCCTGCTTCACTAGAATCCTGACAATCAAATAGCCAGTGAGGACATCGCCGATGCAAAACAGAGCCTTGCCGAATTCGAACCAATCAAGGTAGAAGCAAGGAGTCAAAATCCATGCCAGAATCGGCGTGTAGCGATACGTATCTCGTTCGTAAGGCGAGCCTCCCTGAACCAGAGACCTCGTAGCATCAGTAAAGACAAAATAATCAATGTCTGTGAATTTCACCTTCATATGTGCATCTTGGTAGACCCCACAGAGAAACAGGCCAATATGGAGCACAATCGAAGCGGTTATGACCCATTTGAGCTGACAGAAACTATAGAGACGGGCTAGTAGCCCTTCAGAGGGTGAACCATCGTGAGTAGCTTTCTCGGGGATTACACCTCCATTGGAGACCTCCCCCTGTTTGTCACTCATTCGCGGAAACAGAATGTGAGGATGCACAATTGCGGGACCAGTGGGGAGTCCAGTTGTATGAGACGCTTTCTCACATGCGAGGAGATACCTCATAAAGCAGAATAGTACGTATACTATATTTATTATTCAATCATCCTGACACATAAAAAGATACAATCGCATAGTATACTGTGAAACACGACATTTACGAACACCGCGTGTTATCTCGAAACGTTCGGAGAGGAGACCTCAGGTGCATTTTGAGGTGAGACTTCATGTTGTGAACACAAGGGTGAGGGATGATGAGGAGAAGCGGGGTGGGTTTATCACTAGCTTAGCAGTGGTTGAATTGATAAGCATTCTCAAGTAGAAGAGCAGAAGCCAACTCGGAGAGTCCTAGGACAGGATGACCATCAAGTGTTTCCAGAGCAAACAACTATTTCAGCTGGACACCCACGGACTTCACATCTCACCTTGAAAGACAGTACTTGAATTGGAGACCTCAAATCCATCTTAAAAAGAGACGTGATGCTGTAATCAAACATTCCGGAACGAAGAGCGAAGGTATATTGTCATATAGAAGTATTAGAGTGAAGCTGGATAGGTTGAGCGAACGTACTGAGAGACCATGATTCTTACTAGGTGTGTGCAGTAGCTGCAAAAGTTACAATGCAACTTTTGACCTGTAATGAGAGAGCAGCTTTAGAAGTATGTTTCCTCAAATACTCTGTACCGGTATTAGCACAGCTAAGACTTGTTTTTCTTCTTGTTGAGATTGTTCACCCTGCTGAACAACTGGAAACCCTTCTTTGCCTGAGACCTGACCCTATCCACGCTATCCCTTCCGTGGAGAAGTCTGCTGGTTATAATATTGTTTGCCCGCGGGCGGTTAGACTCACTGGCCTGTTCATACGCTTCATTCGTCAGCCGGCCAGGAGTAGCATTTGACACAATTGAGCCTTGGCTCAATGCATCCAGGAGAAAATCAGTGAGTCCCGTATCAAATGCACATTCCTGTTTCCGAGCGTCCCTATACGCCTCAATCCGTTCAGCGGGAGTTGCAAGTTGGCCGATTTTGGCCCAGGAGTACACAGGAGCCCTCGTGCTCTTTGTCCGAGAAAGATGGTATTTTGAAGACGATGAAACAGTACGCCGTGCGTTCAGTGTACTTCCGGAAGTGGGTCCGGGACTCAAACTCCTGCTCAGCTCCTGAGTTATTGGCGCAGACATATAGGACTCATCTTCAAGAGTCGGAGACTCCCTGTCAGACACATCATGGACATCTCTAGTGTTCAGAATGTCCGAGTGTCCGATAGACGAAGAGTCACTAATAATTGAGCTTTTGGGTCCCGAGCGGGTGCTGTCAGAAGAAACGCGGCGGCCCTCAGGCTCCTCATTAAGAGCAGCCCCAATGACAGGAGACTCTCCCTCCGTCTGCCTTTCTTTGCTCAGTTGAGACTTGTGTGATGCGGCGGGTTCGGCACTGGCAAAACTGGCCCCGTCAAGCTCTCCGTATTCTTCCTCCTCCTCTTCCACCAGATGCACATCCGAGAAGTTTCTGAACTGTTGCTGCTTGGAAAGGGCCGGCGTTTCTGGCATTGGCCGCCAAGTGTCACTCCTTCCCAACTTGGGATCAAAAACACTCTCCTCGTCTGATGACTCAATCTCATCCATAGTAGCCGAGAGAGTTCTCCCACTCGTGCGGTCAAACGCCAAATTAGGTAGATCGCCAATAGAGTCATCGTCCTTTGCTAGGGCCTCACGCAGCTGATTGTCTTTGTTCCTGTCAAAAGTATGAGGGAGATCGTCGCCGGTAAGCGGCTCGCTGTATGGCACGTCCTGTTGCGACTGTCTGTAGAAAGTCTCCGGGAAGATTTCCTCCCGGTTGAGACTGTCATCGACAGCTTTCGGCAGCTCGTCGAGATTGGTATTGGAGTCGACCCCCGTGGGGCCTTCATCGTCCCATTCATGTGAGCTTGCTGTGGAAAGAGAGCCTGAGGATTCCGTGTGCCGTGATGAGATGGTGGGCTTTCTGTCATCCTCCTGCTCACTGTCATCAAACGCAACGTCATTGGCAGGTTCTGCTGATCCGCTTATATTATCTAATACTGGCAATGTGGTATGACTATCAGGTATTGAGGCGTCTTTGATGCTTGAAATTCTGCTGCGCGGTAGCCCCGCAGCAGTATCGACAACATGGTACTTCTCAGAGGGCGACTTTTGGTGTCTAACGTTATCTGCTTCTTGTACGCTTGCAACCCCCGGTGTTTCCTCCATACTATCGGAGGTCTCGTCGTACGCGTCAACATAGTCATGCACCCAGTTATTGACTTGATCGTATTCGTGGGGTTCCGAGTTGTCTGTAGTTGCTGAATGTGTTTCTGGAGTTTGTTCCGGCACAGCTTTGGAAGGGACATGTGGTAGGGTGGGAATATGGGGGTCGGATGATTTGTCTGCTTGCTGAGCCAAGCGCAGTTGATCCACCTGTGAGGTGACTGTGTCCACTGGCGAGTCGTCGTCCCGATTGTGGTAGCTGTCTAGGACATCATCATTGTACTTGTGACTGGACTCGTCTGTTGGTGGGTTATGAGCAGTTGATGTTTCGGGTATCTTGATGAAAGCTTTCTCATTGGCGGATTCTTGAGGAATGTCTGGAGTCTGAGGAATCACAGCTTCAGCAGCGCTGGATTTGTCCACGTCCGAGTTGTTCTCTTCATCTGAGTATTCATCACTCTCCTCAGAGTCACTTTCGAAGCGGTAAGTTAGATAAGACTGATTTGACATTGTAGTCCAAAGGGGCAACACGTAATAACGCGTTCAAAGCAAAAGACATACTAGTCGTATTTATTCAGCTGTGCGTCCGCCCACCGGCGCGACTTTTTCCGGTTGACATTCACCTTGCTGATTTGATTGCAATGTTAGTACGATTGGTGAGCAAATGGTAACACGTCTTCTCTGTAAACATACCTGGACATTACAAGCCTAGGCTGCAATCGGAAATGACAATAAGGCTGGAGATCCAATACTGTCCCGTCCAAATACCCAATGGCTATTGGGTATGTCACACCAACAGAAGAGCGTGTGCTGCTGTGGCTCAACAAGTCTGATATACCAACAGAAGTCAGAACTCGATTTGACCGGCTGGATATATGATGTAGTCCCAGAGTGTCCAGACAGTATCCTTGTCGCAGCCTATATTGACAATCCCACTGCCCCTCAGTATCCTATAGAACATCTTCTCAAGCTACTCTACCAGGAAAATCTAGCTGCAACGTCTACTAAGCCTCCCAAGTCATATCAACAACAATTGTAGGCACAACTGATCTGTCAGCCTCCCCCTTCGATGAAACAGATGTGGTAAAGGGGGGTGCCTGGAGATACAACATCGGGTCTCATTGTGGATAGAAAAAATGGAGATGAGACTTGAAGTTAAAATGTGAAGGATGGGAAGTTATCAAAGCGAGACGATATAAATTATGGATTTGAAGATATATAGAACCAGGAATGGTGTATAAGCAAAGGTGACTTTGAGAGTATACATCAGAGAGTACAGTAGGGTGGAGCTATGGGAGGAGAGGAGACAGCTGTATGAGGGAATGAGTGACATGCATGAGGGTCCATGTGATGGAGTATAGAGTGAGAGGCATTATATGTGATTCAGTCTCTTCTCTAGACGTGATTTGCCGTGTTTCCTCACTTCTTCGTCCATCATGTCTTTGATGAGATGACATCCGGAGACGCCGTTTGCCAGTAAAAGCTCAAGTTTGTCCAAAGGCACTCTGTTCTCCACTAGCAGCACATTGATTTTGTCCGTTTTGCCAACTATCCCCAAAGTGACGAACGAGAGGTCGTTTTCCTCCAACGTATTGAGGTCCAAGAGCGGCGTGGTGTTGTCGTAAAGACCCACAGTGACTGCTGAAAGATAGTCGTACATGGGAATGCCGGCATCGATCAATGCGAGTGTTGCTGCGTTTATGCAGGACGAAAGGAGGCCACCATCGTGACTCAGCACATTCAAATGAATGGTTATCTGTGATCGAGGATATATCTTGAGCATCAGTATCTGTTTGAACGCGTTGCGAATTGCCAGCGAAATCTCCTGGATTCGTCTGTCATTCTTCATCCTCCTGCGCCGCTCAATTGTACTGAAAGAGCTCACTTTCAGCTCTACCGTGAGTTTCGCCTCCTCCGACGAGATATTGGCCCTGGCAGTGGGTTCTGCGGGTCCGACCACTGTGCATATCACTTTTGTGTTCCCTTGCTCCAGATAGGACGAACCATCGGCAATCAGTGAATGTGTGTTGAGTTTGCAGTTGAACTGCCTTAACTCGTTCCACCTTCGGCCGTCTAGTACTTTCAGTTAGATCATCTCATCTGCCCCATGTGTTAACTCCGTCCTTTCCGTTCCGCTGATTGTCACCACTTACCAGCTCTCAGGCCTTCCGGTGAATATATCTCTAATCGTGACTATAGAATGTTAGTTGAAGCCAGCAACATCATGGAGAATCAATCATTCTCGAGTATCTCAGAGTTGAGTCGACTTACCATTATTGCTGTTGGTACTGACTATACAGAATTCTTCAGCCGCAACTCTAAGCGAGGATATCGATATCTATGGGATAAAAAGGCCTCCAGTTCCTGCATTTCATCTTGCCATTCATCACCCTCAAACACCATTCATCGCATTCCTCCTCAGCAAACTTTTGAAGAAACCGTCTTGATAAATGATTATGTCATCTTAAACATACACGTGACTGGTCCTTCTGATCACGTGTGTGCAGCGTTAATCGGTGAAAATGTATGAGGGGGGCAGCAATATCTATCCCCAATATTTATCGCATTCATATTATCAGCTGCTGTAATGAGTTGTTCCAAGGAGATTTTCATGACCTTCTAAAAGCGGAGATAAGCTAGTTGTCACGGGTACTGGGATTTTGGTATACGTTGCCTGAATCTGATCTGATAGTGGATACTGGACTGTATATAAGCAAAATGGCTGATACAGTAGTGCAAACTGAAGTGCAACCGACTGTATGTGCTATTGATAGAGGTGGGCAGAATAGTGTCGATCGGGCGCTGGAGAGAGGCTTTGGTGTTGATCTAGTGATGTGTGGAAGCTAACCGGAATTCTCGACAGATCCCTCCAAAGAAGGTCCTGTACTGTGGAGTATGCACTTTCCCTCCTGAGGTGAGTTTTACGATATGGCTTGAGTGTGTTCCTCAGATCAAAAATTGTGATTTGAGTTGATGAGAGATGGAAACTTCGAAGAGCTTGACTTTTACTAACCGGAAAACAGTACTGTGAATTCAGCACCAAGTCTTTCAAGAAATGTAAAGCTTGGTTACAGGAGAACCATCCCGATGTCTATGACAAATTATACTCTGAGGGTATGTATGAGAGAGATGGCATGCTTGTTCTCATAAATTACACACTCAATACCAAACTTGCCAGCTGTGCTAACCTGTATGAACAACAGAGGCTATCGCCAATGCTACAGCTAATTTGAATCTGACTTCCAAGCAAGAGAAAATTGAGAAATCTCTTCAAAAGCAACAAGAGAAGGCCGAGAGAGTGGATGCCAGAGAAAGCCAGAAGCAAAAAACTGCAAAGATCATAATCAAGAGAGTTGAGCGAACAAAGAGGAAGAAGATCGTTTCCATCTCTGGACTTGAAGTGACAGGTATCGAGCTCAAGAAGCTTGCGAAAACGTTTGCCGGCAAATTCGCCACCGGTGCGAGTGTGACAAAGAATGCAGAGAAGAAAGAGGAGGTTGTGATTCAAGGTGATGTGGGTGACGAGGTTGAGGAGTATCTCAACCAGCTTCTGTCTGAAAAATCACTGACGGACGTGGTTGTTGAGCAGGTTGATGAAAAGCAAAAGAAGAAAAAGGATGCTGCTTGAATACGGGCGCATGTAAATGTTATACGAACTCATATTCTCGATATCTAAAAGCTCAACAATGGCGCACAGCGCTCATCCTGGAAAGGTAAACAGAACAAAAGGAGGCTCTGCTCTCATAAAGGTCTAAGCCAAAGAGCCCATGGGGTCCCAAAGCGGGAGAGTGGTGATGTCATCTCCGTTCAGAATGTCAAGAACAGACTTGTCCACATATGCTGGAGATGTGACAACCTCAAATACATACTCATTGAACCAGTCGTCTGTCATAATGAAGTAGCCTTTATCACCAACATCCGTTCCCCAAGAGTTCATGACCTTGTATTTTGTAGGCTTGCCGTCGACAATGTGAACTGCAGTGATAACCATGGCGTGGGTCATAGCAGAGGCACCCGATTCGATCCTCTGCTTTTTGTTCATATTCAAGCTTGTGTTGAATGCCAGATCGTAATCCCAAGCGTTCACATCCATGATGCCGCTAGTGGAGTTCTCAAACTGGCCAACGTCAGAGCCGAAAAATACAGGCTCGTTGTTTTGGATCATCTTGATAATGACCTGCTTGAGCAACTCAATATCAGCATTGTAATACTTGATCGGTCTTCCGCCGACAATATTGTTCAGTCTGTCCACAGTGTAGAGCTTGTTGTAGGCATGGCGAGGGTCGTGAATCAAAGAGAAGTACTTGGTGACGTCCAAACCAGCCACCTTTTTGTAGAAGCTCAGAGGGGTTGCTTTGATTGAGTGTGCTTTGCCTTTCTTGTCTACAAACTCCCAAGTAAACTCCTCATTTGGTCCAGGGGGAACACCAAACGCGATAGCCAAGACGTTGTACAGCTCGCGGACCATGTCCGACTTCACTGAATTGAGTTGCTCAATAGGGTACCCCAACTCATTCTTCATTCGTCTCAGTACCAAAGCATACTCGCGTAGCTTGTTAACAACAACATAGTCGATTCTCCCCGAGTTGGCAGCATTGTAAGAGTCAGGGTATATGGACTGCGGAACCAGCCCGTATTTCTCCACCAGGTTGACAATCATGTCCCATTGCCCCCCGTCCGAGGCAGGATCAGCCAACAGAGTTTGGACCAATCGGGAGTCCAGATCCTCGTCACTCGTTTCAATGATGTTATGGAGGAAATGATTGCATTTCTCCAGCTTGTCATTGAAGAACAGATACGCCTGACTGAACTGGAACTCCGCAATGTCAAATTTGTTCTGAACAGCAACCCGGAAGCAGTTGGTGGAGGCAAACAGCCAGCATCTGCCTGATTGGTGCTGGTTGGTGATGGGGGCACCTTCATTCTTCACAATCGTGTTGAAGATGTGCACAGAGTCGTTGACAAGAGCGGACCGCTGGCCAATGACGCTTGTAATCTCGTTGTTGGTAATGGCAGCCATGGCAAGCCGATTCTTCGGATCAGCCAGCAGCTTTTCTGCCCATTTGGAAACAGATTGGCTGGAAATCGGGTTGTTGCCAGAGGCCCCAACATCTCCATAAGGGTAGGGTCTCTTCTCCGAGATCGTCAAGTACTTTGACAAAGCCGTTGACAACTCCTCGTAGGCAGAGGTGGAGGGCTTCTCCTTCTCAGCAAGGCTCTTCACAGGAGCGCTGGTACTGTTGCCCATCTTGTTGATCATGCAATAAACAATAGAGTTCCTTCTGGTGAGATGGACTGGTGAGAGGGAGATGGGAATAGAGTGGATATCTCAGTAGGCAACAGACTAATTTCTAACTGGTGCAAGAGCAAAAAGCTCGCTTGTACCAAAACCAACAGGTCCGCAACAATAAAACAGATAAACAAATACTCAGGAGATAAGATTCCCTCTGACTGTGAGAAAATGGCTGTAAGGCGCTTACAAGACGACAAGACGTTACGATAAGCAACACCCCAATTTCCTCTTTTGAGAGGCTACAGGGGGATTTGGGACACGTAGTTACCCTGTCTGAGTTTGGTCTGAAGGAAGTGGCTGTAAGAATGTGATATTGGTGGAGTAGACTGTTGACTCGGTACATTCTACAGATTGTGTCGGTTGAAGAGAATACAGTAGTATGTAGGTTTTCTCGAAGGTAGTGTATGACACTGAGGCAGAGGTCTTCAATCTCAGAGCTATCCCTACATGCCACAAGAGGTATCCCATCACTTTGATATGCCGTAAATGGTTATTTTGGTCACGTGCCATCTATACATGTGGCCGTCAAGGTGAAAGGCATGTGAGGCGATCTCTTGTGAAGATTGCTACGTGGGATTTTTAATGAGTGTGTCTATGGGAGGGATTTGGCTTGATTAAAGCCTACTACGTGCGATCGGAATAAAGGGAAAGATTACCGTCAAATGTTTCCGTAAGATCACCGTTTGGATGGGCAGTTTGGAGACGCGATGATGTGAACAGAAATTCCATTTTACCCTATAATGTTGAGGAGATGAGACTTGATGTTCAGGGGAAGTAACTTGAGAGAAAAGAAGCTGTCCAATTTTGACCGAGTACGAAGCCGATTCTGCACGTTATTTGATGGCAACAATGTGAAGAGAATCTCTGTAAAGATGGACCATTTTACCAGCAGATTAACAAACTGAGAGTTGGAGTTGGAGGATATAGGGGAAAGGGGTAAAGTTTGAGATGATAAGGGGGTCCTGTCGTATAACCGGATTTGTCAAACTGTAAGAAAACTCAGAGATTCATGTCTGAGACTGAGACTAAGTACTCTAGAGACATTACACCATATCTCCGTCAGAAACTTTGGATCTGGGTCTACGTGCATAGGCCTCAGGATACCCTGTCTATCCAATTGTAGGACGTCTTGGGGACTCAGCTGTCTCCTGAAGGACCTTACATCAAATGAGTAGAGAGTCAACCATACATGACCCCATAGCATCGACAGAAAGAATCCTGTGTGTAGACTGAAAGGCTTCTCTTTGGGTAACCCTTATTCCTACCAGATTTTTGATTTTTCTCTCCTCTAAAAGAGTCAAATTATGAGGACCATGAGCGCCTTGGCTTCGGCCTTCTCCAGAATGCGCCCAAAATTTTTAACTTTACTCCGTAACTCCCTGAAAGGCAGCAAAGCTTAACTTTACCCTTAGCTGAACCTAACCTCCAAAAGGGGTAATATTTGAATGAAACCCCTCTCAAAGTTTGACAGGTCCGGCCAGTAGCGAACTGAACTGAGTAGCTACTCAATGACAGACTGTGATGCAACAAGAACAATGAGTACGTACTTCCTTTGATTGAGCGGGGTTCCGAAATAGGAATACCACTAGGAATACCGAGATCAATATTGGCTCAACTCTGGCAGGTATAGCGACCAGCTGCTCAGATTTCAAGAGACCTGAAATGCAGTTTACTTGGGCTGGCCACCTCCCAAATCCAGCATAAACATAAACATCAGAATGTCAGTAAGGGTCAACGCAATAAGAGATCCAGTCAGAGGTTCCAGCCCGAGAGACTCAGTAGAATACCCACACAAAATAGGAGAGCTTATAGGGACTCTGAACTATCAGCATATGAAAAATATGTCGAACCCACTATTATTGTTTGAAAATGGGACTTTCATTTGTCCCCTCAATAGAACAGAGGCATGTTGTCCCTCTATTTACGGCTCCTCCATATTCCTAGGGTAACAATTCAGAGTTGAGCCAGGAGGAGGATCAGCATTTCCGACATGGAACTCGCTTGACCAGTCTGTAGACCTCACAAGAGGGTGCACTCTAAAGAGCTTATTACGATTTTACGATGCTTGTGACATGTGACACTGCAATACTATACATGTTCAAACCGAGGCTGCCTGAAAGCAGTCTCACACATCCAGTGTCTTTTGGCTGGGTTTGCAGAGTTGAAAAGGTTGATGGAGGTTGAAAAGGTCGATGGTAGTCTAGAAACAAGCATTTTTGGCTCAAGATTTAGGGATATTACTCTAAGGCAAAGCCCCATTTTGAAAGGCCTATGAATCCTATATATGTCAACTCCTGTGTAACAATCAGAGCTGTGATTTGAGTTTTGGACTGTATGCTATCGAAGAAAGGCTCAAGGGGCCTCAGAAAAACATTAACAGCTTCTCAGGAATATCAGGTAGGTTTTGATGATGTGATGAGTTGATAGTTTGATGGGGTATCAGGCCACTTGGGGCACATACTTGGGTTTTGTTTTCGGCATTTGTAGGGTCAGAAAAACTTCCGGTGCACAGGGAGCGGTGACTGGGGCATAGTATTATTGTCGTATGTTCAAGTGCTATTGTGGAGTCACTAATAGCCGATGTCCTTCAGTATTCGGCAGTTTCAGCCCGTTATTATTTACAAATGGGGTCTTCCCCACCCGAAACAGCAAATATCCAGGCAAATGTCATAGTATGGCTGAATAATGAACTGACAACATGTGAAAACTTTTCTCAAGCTCACAGGGCGTGCCAAATACCTAATTTCACAGCTGATTTACCTGATTACTTGATTTACACTTTCACGTTACCTCGTGAGACTCTTATTGGACATAGGGTTTTCCCGCTTACCATAATCTGCATGCTTGTGTCTTAATTGGGAAAGCGCTGGATAAGAGACCCAAACAGGAAGGACTGATCCACATTGAGTATTTCCCAAAGGGCGATTACTAGCTTTAGTCATTCACCTCCGGAGACCTAAAACTGGTTGACCTGTCATTGTTTATCCATTGTTTATTTAATATTACATGGAATAACTGATCATCAACTCTCCATCGACAAAAAATAATCCGAAAATAATAGACATCTGAGACAACATTAGGGAACATCTGAGGTATGTCTTGTCAGCCGATTGTACGCTGCAAGTGAGCACATGGGATGACGGTGAAGATGAGCTACAAGGAAGGCACATCAGGATTTACAATGAATACTCTTGAATAGAGCCTCGAGCCAAATTATGATTCGGAATAATCACTACTAGGAAGAGTAGGTAGAGTATCAAGGACTGTTGGAGCTTGGAATGAGAGACGCATGGATCCTGTCATTCGAGGCTTTAAGGCCCAGTTGCTTCTCATCAACAAGGTAGTATGTGACAATTGAATAGTTTGGATCTGGCGAGTTTTTCCAATATTTGTAAAGAGTCTCTCAAAATAGTGTAAACTGTTGTTGAGTCATTACACCCACCATTTTTTTGATTGAGAAATTACTGCGGCATTGGGTCCTATCCTTACGATAAAGAGAGAATTCGGTGAGTGAGGTAACAGAATAAAATCTACTCAATAACCCAAACATAAGTTTGACTCGTACAATTGAAGAGCCGTAGCACTGAGTGGCACAGTTTCCTCGGATTTGAATTACAAAAAGTATTGATAGTTCCGCCCTGCAACTGCTGCAGTCTCTGCCCCTTGTGCAACAGAATCGAAGTGAAAGCGGCGAATTTCTGTAGAACTCTGCTGACGGCCTCATTCATTGAAATGTCTGCTTGGGACACATTTCGTATGCATAATGTGTGGCGACATCCGGCAAGAATAGTCTGTGGAGGTCGGAAAAGTGAGGGGGGAAGAAAATGGGGGATCAAGATGATAAAAATGGTCAGAGATCAGTAATTCCTGGCTCTGTCTGCGTTTGTATTGTAGGAAGCCCTTTTAATCATTAATTGTCGTGAGCAGATATACATATTGACAGCGGCAGCATAAGCTTGGAGGACCATCTACATCTCAAGCGATACCCGTGCGCTTTTGAGCCGGGAGCCACGGCCATCTTATATGTTTGTCTCACGGTAGGGCTGAGTGCAAGTCCTCCGCTCAGAGAGGCTTTTGCGATAATGCTTTCAGCTCTGTGTGGAACATCGTAATCTGCTGTAGTTCTGCTGCACGGGAATCTCTGAATCTCTACTGCACCTGTCATAAGGCATAAAGAATAAGGTTAGTGTTTAGGGCCGGACGTCAAGTGTACTCTATTTCCAAACCTTAATATGACTCGAGCGGTCCGCATTATCTCTGCCGGTTCATTCAGCCCGAACAGCAGTAGGATATTCGATTCTGTTGGCGCACCTGCCACCAGTCTCAGTCCTAGTATTATCTTTTAAAGGTCAACACAGTCGCCCACACATTGGACTTTAGAAGTAGTGGGTTTCTCCATATTCTTCCTTGTTCAGCGGAGACTCAATGTACAATGAAGGTCATGTTGGGCATCCTCAAGCTACAGGGATCAACGGCCGGCCCTTGGCTCGGTCATAAACACCTTTTCTAGGCACTCTGTGAGATGACGTTTTTCTATATTGTATGTTCTTGGATTCCCCTTTAATTGAGATATTGCATGATTTAGCCATATGATGCATGCTTTTACGGCTAGACGCATCCCACAGGTGCTTCCTATTCCGGCATAGCACTTTAGGTTTGTAAGAGCTCAGAGCCCATACTACCCAAACAGGAATACGAGCTTCTATTATACTGCCGAATGCAGATTTGGCGGCACAACTCTGTCCAGATTGGGAAATGCCTGCCCGAGGTCGCAAAAGGCAACCAACATCATCACTCATCCCGTACGAGGCAGTCTCGAGGTACCATCTCCGCATCTCCTTTACCTTCTGCATGTTAAGATGCAAGACAGATAGATGACTCCACGATAACAGAAGATGGGTACAGAAGATCATACAGACACACGGGATTTGAATTAGGTTTGAGTGGTGTCTTCAGACAGTAGGAACTCACCTCCAAGCACGTGCCTCGGCAGCTGTCTGAGACAGTAGCACCCCTCAAGTCATGCGAGTTTTACTGAAGGTGAAAGAAAAACAAGAAAATGGACTCTCTTCGAAAGGCCTGTGAGACTATGAATGGGAAAGTATATAATCTCCTTTATTGAGTTCCGGCGGTCTACTTTAACTGCATTTGAGCTTTATAGGCTGATGAGTACAGAAACTCTGTATACTCTCAGTTTTCTCGGGCTGGCTCACCCTCCTGGAGATCTTACATGCTACATATGCATACGAATACAGCAGATTACGATTATGCTTGTGTTTTCAGCCGAGCTGCTTCTTCACACTGTTTAATGGATCAACAATATCATATTGAGTGTTGCTTATGTATTTATGTATTTTGATCATGTGGAGGCTCTCCAGAATTGTGGCTCTGCTCCTTGTTATGTAGTTCAGGGTTGTTGCATTAATTCAATAATTATTGCTGCAACAATTGACTTATTGCTACATTTAATTATTGCAATTGTAACAATTGATTTTGAACCCCCAGATCCGAATTCGGTAATAAAATATCACGTGCTTCTGCATATACGTGCATAATCCCATACTAATCAACAATAGAGTTTTATCGAGCACACACCCATTTTTACGATTTTCAAGAGCATACGTTTATGAGTTGTGGTAGAAACGTAGACAAATACAACAGAAGTGTACGAGACATGCAAGCTTGATATTTT